>VXBP01002338.1:142586-163877 GCA_013400115.1 Rhinopomastus cyanomelas | reverse complement strand
TGGGGTGGATCAGAAGAGGGGTGGTTAGCAGATCAAGAGAGGTTCTTCTCCCCCTCTACTCTGCCCTGGTGAGACCACACCTGGAGTATTGTGTCCAGTTCTGGGCTCCTCAGTTCAAGAGGGATGTGGAGCTGCTGGAGAGGGTTCAGCATAGGGCAACGAAGATGATGAGAGAGGTGGAGCACCTCCCTTATGAGGAGAGGCTGAGGGAGTTGGGTCTCTTTAGCTTGGAGAAGAGGAGACTGAGGGGTGACCTCATTCATGTCTACAAATATTTGAGGGGTGGGTGTCGGGAGAATGGAACTGGGCTGTTCTCAGTGTCATGTAGTGATAGGACAAGGGGCAATGGTTGTAAGCTGGAACATAGGAGGTTCCACATCAACCTGAGAAGTAACTTCTTCACAGTGAGGGTGATGGAGCACTGGAACAGGTTGCCCAGGGTGGTTGTGGAGTCTCCTTCACTGGAGATGTTCAAGGTCTGCCTGGATGTGTTCGTGTGTGACTTGGTCTAGGGGATCCTGCCGTGTCAGGGGGATTGGACTAAGATGATTTTTCGAGGTCCCTTCCAATCCGTAATGATTCTATGATTCTGTGATTCTATCACTAATGCTGAGTAGATCCACTGGGGTGGAGATAAAACCCAAACTCAGCAGCAACTCAATAAGCAGAGACACCCAACTCCTCTTCCCATCTCAGGTGAGTCTCCTCATCACCAGCAACCTAAGTCCCACTGTTGGGGTGGTAGATGAGCCCCCAGGAGCAGGTCATTGCTCAACTGGTAGATTTTGCTTTTCAGCTGTCCCTTCCCCAGGGCTCCTCCACCCATCTGCAACTCCCCACCCTCCTCTGCAGTGCCGGTGAGGCACTGGCACATCAAGTTTAGCAGAGCCAAAGCATTTTCTGCCCCTTGGTCCTTTTCATCCTCCGTTTCTTTTCAAAGGCTGCCCCAGTTGAGCGTCTGCTGATGACAATAAAGGGGTTATTTTATATTGCTGTTAGAAGAAGTAATGAGTCCCCTCCACCTCGCCATCGTTCCAAGACTGCCAAAGCCAGCACAACACTTCACTTGCACACTGGGAAGAGGGCACAGTGGAAACGGGTATTTTAAAAAGCCCATCACACCAATCCACAGCAGATCTGCCACTTCCTAACGCTTACATTTTGTTTGCAGAATAAATTGAAACAGGTTTTTCCCTAAACATTTGTGCTCTCTCTCCAAGCGCTCAGTTACTCTTGCTTTGTCCCATTCTGATCTAAAGCCATAGAAGCTCTTCGGTTTCGCTCCCCAGGGAAGACAACCTGCCCATTTTCCTTTGCCGTCAATAAGATAAATGGTGATAGGGAAGGAAGCAAACAAACCCCGGAACCCAAAACCAAAGACAGTAAGGAACTGGCATCTCCACCAAACCCACTGTGATGAAAAACGATGAAAAGAGCTTTGGCTTTTTCCAGAATTTGCACTGGGTCCCATGGGCAGTGGATCTATGAATCATTGAATCATTCTTGTTGGAGAAGACCTTTAAGCTCATCAAATCCAGCTGCTGCCCCAGCACTGCTAGGTCCCCACTAACGCCCATCCCTCATCCCACATTTCCACAGCTATTCAACCCAGCCAGGCACAGGGATTCTTCCACTGCCCTGGGCAGCCTGGGCCAAGACTGGAGAACCCTTTAGGGGAAGAAATTGTTCCTCAGAAACAATCTCAACCTCCTAAGGTGCAACTTGGGGCATTTCCTCTTATTCTGTTGCTTTTTTCTGGGGAGATCACCCACCTCTATCCAACCTTCTGAATTTCAGGTAAGTTTTGAGTGTAAGAAGGTCTCCCCTCTGCCTCTTTTTGTCCAGTTAACACCCTCCCTGCCCAGTTCTCTCAGCTGCTCCGCAGAGCACTTGTGCTCCAGACAATTCCCCAGCTCTGCTGCCCTGCTCTGGACCCTCTCCAGTATCTCAACATTCAACACAGCCAGGATAAAGCCCAGTGTGCTCCCCCTTCTACAGAATCACCTTCCTCCTGGAACCACCAGCACCAGGACCCACAGAGTTCAGGGTCGGAAATTCTGAGAGTGCAGAGATTTGATTTTCATCTACTTTGCTACATTTCTGAATGTACTTCCTCTCCCAGAGTCTTTATAGCTTAATTCTTCAGGGGTGTTTCTTCTGGAGTTTTACTAAGTACAGAAGGAAAATGAAATCTAACTACATGCCAGTGATGTAATTGCTAATAGCCTTTGTAAAAAATGCACACGGGTGGGGGTTTGGGAGGTATTTTGGGTTGTTTTGCCAATTATGGCCTTGGCCTTAATTTGATTTAGTTAAGTTGCTGAAAACTGAGCCAAAGATGCTGCAGTCCTATAAACACTACGGAGCAGTGAGGCACAATTTTATGATTAGCACGTTGGATATTCCAGGGAAAAGACTCTGAACCAAACACCTGGAGCTCAAGGTCTGATCACTAACTTGTTGCTTCAGACTAAAATGTCACTGCAGACAAGAGAGACCGTTTTTGGCAGTTGGCTCAGCAGGAGAGAAGACGTTAATAGCTTTTTAGTCTCAGACAACAAGGCTGTAGGATCTTTAACTCCCAAACAATATCACGCGTCGAGCAAACTTTTCATCATTGTGCATTAATAGATTTGGGAGTGAAAGTTGGAGGGGTGGTGTTAGGTGTCAGGATTAATTATAAAGCCAATAAGCTGAAATCCAATGGGGAAGAACAGGCTGACTCAATTATTGTGTTGAGTTAGCAGCCTTAAAAAATCAACCAAAAGAGGCCCGCTGCTGCAAATCCAAAGGTGGATGGAGAACTAATGAGATGTAAAAAAAATACTCCTAGACTAAACCATTGCAGAGGACTCTCAAAAGGCTAAGGCTGGTTCCAAGTTAGTCTGAACTCGGCCAGGATATAGTTTTTCATTACAGCTTCTACAGAGCTCAACTGGACCTTACCTTTTCATCACAGGCTCCCTAAAATTTGGGACCAGAGGCCACAAACTACTGCAGTTCAAGGAAATCAGGCTGGTCGTTTCTAACTTTAGTTCAATTTCTAAGACTTTCTCAGTGTCTTGACAGATCAGGTAACTCCAGCGTCCATAGAGCCAGTGAGACAGATCCCATAAATCCCACCAGTGCTGAAAACAGGCCAGTTGGCAGCTCCGGAACAGTACCCTGAACATACCTAAACCAAAAACCAACACAGTCCAAAGATCCTGTGAGTGGAGACCTTACAGCAGCCTTTTGATCCCTGAAAGGAGCCTGTCAGAAAGCTCCAGAAGACTGCTCCTAAGGGCAGGGAACGACAGGATCAGAGGCCATGGAAAAGAGTATATTTAGGTTAGAGGTCAGGAAAAAGATCTTGAATCTGAGGATGGGGGATCTCTGGAACAAGCTGCCCAGAAAGGTGGTGGAGGCCCCATCCCTGGAGCCATTCAGGGTCAGGCTGGATGGGGCTCTGGGCAACCTGGTCTGGTGAGTGATGGCCCTGCTTGTTATAGGAGAGTTGGACTAGATGACCTTTGGGGTTCCCTTCCAACCATATGATGAAACCTCACAAGTTTAAGCATTTGGTCTATATTCAGGAGAGCTGGAGGACCAAGAAGACCAGAACTGCGGACAAGCCTGAGAACAAGAAAGTACCACACGGCCATTTAATTCCTCCAGAGCCAATTAAATGCTGACAATAAAATCCAGAATGAGCTAATGCTGGACAAAAGGTTTAAGAAATGAGGGAGGTTGTATTTATAAACACACAAATGAAAACCTGGTTAAAGAAGAAGTGGGGGGAATTACTAAAAGATAAAAAGAATGAGTCAAACATGGCTAAGAAGGGGGAATTCCTTTATTAAGTTTGTCTTCAAAAGTAAATTAAGATGCCTGCACTATCAGAGAGTGATGGCGAGTTTATAAAAATAGCTCCCATCGAAGGAGAGAAAAAGGGAGTATCTGGAAAATGCAGACAAGTGCTAAGTCACTCAATCTGTGCAATTAACCAAAGAAATCAAGTGGTGTTATTTGTGAAGAATTTCTTCCCTCATCTTTTAAAGAGAAATTGGTCAAACCCTTCCCAAACAATAAATTCAGTACCTAATTCTAGAAATTACTTAAATGGATGGATGCAATTAACCTCCCTTCCTAGTACAAAAAAAAAAGGGAGGAAGGGAAAAGTCCCATCAAGTAAAAAGTCTCTGTGTTGCGGAGAGTAGCTCAGCAAGCTGCAAGCCCTCAAGATCTGCAGAGAGCTCCCTCTCAGTCATGCACAGTTGGTTTGTTAGCACAAATTATTTACTTAATGAAAAGAAGAAAGGAAATGCCATGTGGATTATGGCAGCATTTTGAGAGCTGGTCCTGAAATTAAAAGCAATAGCCCTGAAAAAATCTGAGCAGCCTCAATGATCCCCCCTGCTTTAGAAGGGATTAGGATTTAGCAGCTGTCAGAGTCAAGGCCAACTGAAACCACTTTTCTCCCTGCCAAGGCCAGAACCGAATCTCACCGACCACCATGGGACCCTGCCCACCCACTCCATCCCACCAGACACAAACCGGAACCCAAAACCATCCACATCATGTGGAACCTCAATTTATTTATTTAGGCACCTAAACGCTGAATAAAGACCTGTAAAACAAAAGGCATTGTAGGAAACTGCCTAAGTATCACAGGGATCTCCTGCGCTAGCTTTAAGCTGAGTAGTTTTGTTAACAACCTGGAATAGGAAGAAACATAGTTTATTAAATTTTACCTACAGGCACTGCAGGGCTTGACAAGAAAAATAAACACATGGAAAGGAAGTGATGCTTTGATTGACTGGGATATCTAAATGAAGAAGGGAGAAGGGGACTTGTCTTCAATCAGGGCCTCCATGTCAACTGCGTTCATAGAAGAAATATCCCTGTCCTCTTCAGGAGATCCTCCTGAACCTGAGAGATCTGAAAGGAGATGGAAAAGTCCTATGAACTTTTTTGCTGTTTGGAAAAAATAAAAGTGATACTAAAGAAGTCCATCACCGAAACACTACTGTGCTCCGAGAAGGAGGTGTTGGGACTGTATCCACTCAACGAAGACCACGGAAAGGCAGAGGACAAGCAGCTCGAGATGAAATTGCAGAAGGACGTGGCAGATAAAAAGGCAGTTTTAGCTTCCAAGATGCGAAACACAGAGTCACAGACCACGATGCTCAAGTCTCTCTACATCTTTCTCTCTACAGATGTAATTAATCCATAAATGGAGTAATGTATTCACTTCTGGACACCTCATTACCAGAAAGACGTTGACAAATTGAAGACAGTACAAAGAAAACAACAAAAATGTTTAAGGATTTGAAGGGAAAAATTTCTAAGGAGAGATGAAAACATCTAAAATCACCCAGCTCGAAGCAAAAGCGCAGCTTCGTAGGACAAGATCTATATCTATATGTGTTTGATAGGTGTAAACATCAAGCGGGATAACCAGCATGGGGGGCTATTAGGAGGAAAAATGCAATGAAATTACAAAAATAGAAAACTTCAGATGAAAAATAAAAAATCATCTCCTGGTTCTATTAGGATGCAGAGTTGATCTCAAGGGAGGCGTTAAACATGCTGGTGTAGAAGAACCAGAGGAGACTGGAAAAATTCTTAATAAACCTACAGCTGGGATAACCACACGCCAAGCAGGAGTGGGGTTGGGAGCTTCTATTTCTATGTCTCTGATGTCTGCTTCTCCTCTTATTTTATAGGCATTTTATAAACTTTCAAGTACCTTACAAGGATCTAGAAAAATTATTTTAAAAAAGGTGTATGGGGCACAACTGCCCCAAACCAAACCAAAACTGAAGGACTCAACCCTGCAGCAGGACTCCAATGGACTTAAACACTGCAGAGGCAGCCAAAAGAGAGAAAACAGAAGTAAAGCGTGTTAGACACACACGGAGAGGTAATGGAAGTCAATGCATTTCAGCCATTTATCACCGTGTCTAACCAACACTGCTTTAAATAATCTAAACTGCTCTTCCACCTCCCTGCCAGGTCCACAAACCTTTCTCAAGCACACACTGTCTTTGACTCAATCAGACTTTGCCCAAGGAGGTGCTGCCAGGTCAGATTAAGCCTTTGCATCACAGAACGGTCAATACCAACATGTTGCTTGTCTTCTACTCAGCACCCAGTGCAGCAACTAACATGAGTCAATGGTGTATTGAAAGGAGATAATTAAAAAATTACATTAAGCAAGACGCAAGCCTACAGCATCTTTTAATGACTTGCTGCCATTGAAGTCAGCCTGACACTTGGTAGCTGTGCTCCATCTCAGGTTATCTGAAGAACTAAAACCATGGTATTTTCTTTCAAGAGGCTTTCAAGGGGCAGGGAAGAACGCCCAAAGCTCAGAAATGAAACCCCCGAGTTTGAACATAGGAAGAGGTTCCACATCAGTGTGAGAAGGAACTTCTTCCAAGTGAAGGTGACAGAGCTCTGGAAGGGGCTGCCCAGGGGAGTTGTGGAGTCTCCTTGTCTAAAGACATTTAAAACCCACCTGGGCATGTTCCTGTGTGACTTGATCTAGGCGACCCTGTTGTGGCTGGGGTACTGGACTGGATGATCTTTTGAGGTCCCTTCCAATCCCTAATGTTCTGTGATAGGAATCCCCACACCTCCTAGAATCCTGCCTGCAATTCTCATCTAGGCAACACCTTCCCATCAGGAAACAACACTGGCAGGCCCTCCCTGGCATGTGTTCCTGCAGTCAGGAGCAGGGAGAACATGAGACACAGTTCTCCTTCCTGAAGGATGGCAGACACAACTTCCCCTTGGACCTAAGAACCACAGTCCAAGGCTGAGCCCAGGTGCAGACAGTCCCTGGAGCCCATGGGCCTCGGCGCCCAATCCCACACCATAAACCACCCCTTTATTATCCTCTGTGCCACTGCACTTTTTAGTTTCTTCTATTCCCAGGAACTTCCACAAAAGGTTAAAGCGTAAAAGAAGAGGAATCTGCAAGATGGGTTGTGTAATGGCTTTCTGCTGCCTATAGGCACAAAGCTGTGTTTATACCTTATTGATGTGCTTCAGACTGGGTCAACTGCACGTTCAGCAGCCTGGCTCTGGCTCCTTTCTCCCCCTCTCTCTCTCTCTTTCTCCAAACAGTCTCAACGAGAACAAGAGGAAAGCACTGCAGTGGGTGGCAGTGTGTGCTGCCCAGGCACTGCTCATTATCATAACAAAGGGAGGTTTGAACATCCCTCAGCAAACACGATGGCTCCCTTCTAGCATCCGATTGAAAATCTGGCAGTGAGCGTCTCTAGCTCCTGATATCCTGTTTACTCAGGCAGAGGAACAGGATCAAATATGGTTTAAGTCCTTCTGTAGTTTTCCATGAAATGGCCTTTTTATCCGTGTGGTTCTTCCTAGCCTCATAGCCATGGTCACAGAATCACAGAATATTAGGGATTGGAAGGGACCTCAAAAGATCATCTAGTCCAATCCCCCTGGTCCTGGGTCCACCATGAGCAGCTTGAATGTTGCAGTCCCTCTGATAGCTCACAAGGACATGAATTTTGTAATCAATTCTTCCCTTCCAACCCCCCTGCCGAAAAAAAGGAGGGGATGACAAGCTTTTACGATGTGAAAATGTCAATGTTTGTTGCTTGCAGAGGCCAGATTTACAGCAAGGCCGAGCCAAGCCGCTTGTTTCATACCTTCAAATTTAAGGGGAACAGTGCTCTCCTCTGGACAAGATGGCCCAGAAGTTGCAATAAAGCAGACACAGATACATCAATCACTGCCGATGCAAAGCTGTGAGAGCTTCCCCAAGGAGAGTGGTGAGTATCCGATACAGAGCGGGCAACTCAAACCCTACTGCCCTGTAACACAGCCTGAAAAAAGCAGCAGTGGAAACTCAAAATAGGCAGTAGAGAAAGAACAGTGCAATGAAGAACAGGATTTTGGTAGCTAAAGTGGTTGAAATTCTACTACAGCATCACCCAACTGACAGACAGCCATGCTGTGTTGGGCAGGGAATGCCAAGGAGCCTTCAGAAGGCACATTTCTCCATTAACCCTTTGGCTAAGGGGAACCTGACAGTATGGTGAGACCAGATGTGTGTTACCTTTGCTGGGATGGTAACACCACGGGAGATGCTCATGACGGAGATGTTGCAGTCTTGAGCATAAGGTGTTTTGGGGGTTAGATCAGCCTGGTTAAAGTCCGTCAATCTCTGCAGCCAGTGCTATGCAAAAAGCAGTGGAATTAGCACTGCTGACCCATGACTTTCCCTCCAGCCCTAAAGCCTGGCAGAGTTCTTTTTGGCTAAGCTCATTTGGAAGTGCCTTCAGACCTCTGGATTCGTGACGAGACACCTTCATCAGGTGGGACTTCAGCAGCCTCCAAAGAAAGCAAGAGAAACACGTCTTCCTCTCTCCTTTCTGCAGGGTAATCTGCCCTGCCATGCTTTCTGCTACCACAGGCCCATCAAATTAGTCTGTCTACAAAGGCTCTGGTTTCCTCATGTTACACCCAGAATGAAAGTGAAGACCGATGAAAACCTGAAGTGTTACCCTCCATTTTGTCCATGCTCAGGTCACACTGAGCCTCCAGTACGCTCTGGGGCTACGTCTGCTAGCAATGCTACAGCACAGCCCTTCCCTTGCCGCTGAGGTACCACTTCCTCACTCCAGAAGCATCTCTGCAGTGATGTCCAGCCACAGTGTAGAAGGTCCCATGATAGACCGAGGGAATTGGGGCTGTTCAGTCTCGAGAAGAGGAGGCTCCAAGGAGACCCTATTGTGGCCTTCCAGGGGCCTACAAAAAGGCTGGGGAGGGACTATTTAGGCTGTCAGGTAGCGACAGGACCAGGGGGAATGGAGCAAAGCTGGAGATGGGTAGATTTAGACTGGATGTGAGGAGGAAGTTCTTCACAGTGAGACTGGTGAGAGCCTGGAATGGGTTGCCCAAGGAGGTGGTTGGGGCCCCATCCTTGGAGGTGTTTAAGGCCAGGCTGGATGGGGCTCTGGCCAGCCTGGTCTAGGGTGGGGTGTCCCAGCCTGATATGGGGGGGTTGGAACTGGATGATCAGGTGGTCCCTTCTAACCCTGACTGATTCTGATTCCATAACTTCTCCAGTGAAGTAATCCTGCTGTGGCAGGACTAGATGATCTTTCAGGGTCACTTCCAATCCCTAATGATTCTATGATTCTATCTCCCAAAGTTGGCTCCTTACCCACAGACAGGCTTGCACATCTATGCAAATCAAATCCAAACCCCAACAACAACCCCACCCCAGCTGCTAAGAACAGCATTTCCACCTTGATTTTCCTTTCCTAGGTATCCTGCGCAGCACAACCAAGTTTCTCTGTACAAATTGTAGGTGCCAGAAAACAAGATGTCAACATAACTTCGATTACAACACAAGAATATCCAACTGCCTCCTTAGGGAAAGGAAAGAGGAGACAAACGTGTTTGAAAAAACTACAGGCTCCCATGTAAACCTCCTCTTACACTGGGGGCAACAGTTTTTATCTTGAACACCAAACACCTCTGTGCATGTTCAAATAAAAGGAGAGTGACTCCAGGTAGCAGCTCTATCGCTTTCCTCAAGATTTCCAACAAAGCTGCAGAAGAGGAGGCAGCCCAGCACTGAAGCATAGCTGCGTGCAGATGCTCTCCAGACGGAGCGATGTGGCACGTGGCAGGAGGAGCACGCAGCTCCGGGCTGTGGTTGCACAGCCACTCATATTTGACACAGCGTGACGTGCCGTGGGAAAAGGCTGGTTTGCCTGAACAAATGAAGTTTTCTCAGACTTTCGGGATGTTTTTCGTTTGGAGTTCTTAATTTTCTTTCATTTTCACCCCCCCCCCCCCCCACCTCTCTCACCCCCCTTCCCCACCCCCCCCCCCCCCCCCAAACTTCTCATGCAGCTTCACCAGCTCCCGCTTGCAGCAGTGCTTGTCATCCCTTCGGGAAAGGACAGCAGGCATGGATTAATTTTTGAGGGAAGCTGCTTTCATGCCATTGTGCTTGGCAATGGAGAATACAAGAGAGAGATCTCAAATATGCAGTATTTATGAGAGTAGTGGTTTCTAAAATTGTTTTTGCTATGGAGACTGAGAAGCACCACCTGATTCCTGACTACTCCCTGGTGTACATGTTTTCATATTGGGTTTTTTTAAAGGTGACTGGAGTGGCTGTTTCCCAGAGCTCCTATCTTAGAGCAAAGTGGTTCCAGCCGGACTTTCAGCAGAAGCGGTTTCTAAAAACCACCGCGGAGAGTTTGTAAATGGAAGATGCACTTTTATGCCTCCAAGGTAAAAAAAAAAAGCAAACGTTGCCTGCAGAAACAGAGAGATTCTCTGGGTGCAATTGTGATTCTAAGGTTTAATTATTTTGGCACAGAACTGCAGGTATCAATGCTTCAGAGATAAAGAACAAACAAGGCAATTACTCCCAGAAGTCCCTCTTTTCCCCCCTCTAACAATCGTGAGGGTTACAAGCATGCCAAGGTCAGAGAATGTGTAATAAAGAAATTTATTTCCAACTGGAATGCACAGAACCCTTGCACTGTGATGGTGGAAGAGCAG
The DNA here is from genome assembly GCA_013400115.1 of Rhinopomastus cyanomelas. Classification (NCBI taxonomy): domain Eukaryota; kingdom Metazoa; phylum Chordata; class Aves; order Bucerotiformes; family Rhinopomastidae; genus Rhinopomastus; species Rhinopomastus cyanomelas. The sequence continues at coordinate 153,335 of VXBP01002338.1, read as the reverse complement.
CGGTGTGAAACTCAGCAGAGTGTAGATTACCGCATGGCTAAAGATCATTGAGACTATCAGAGAGCCGTGTCTGAAAAGAGAAGGGAGAAAATTAACCGGCATCTTCCCAAACAACTCCAAACTCTTTACCTCTACAATTTCCCACTGAGCCACATCACAGATGCTCAGCAAAGAGATCTGTCACAGACCCGTATGGGGCAGAGATGGCTCCAAGCTGCTGAGCAGAGCTCTGGGCTTGAAGTTCTTTGGGGTTTGCCCTCTCTATCATCAATGGATTGGATAAGAGAGCAGAGTGGGGGAAAAAAGCCTCAAGTTCTTGTTCTCTACAACTACCCGAGAGGAACTTGTCTCTTCTCTCTGGTAGAGAGTGATAGGACAAGGGAAAATGATCTTAAGCTGCACCAGAGGAGGTTCAGGTTGAATGTCAGGAGGAATTTCTTTCCTGAAAGGGTTGTCAGGCACAGGAAGAGCTGCCCAGGGAGGAGGTTGAGTCCCTATTCCTAGAGGCGTTGAAGAGAAGGGTAGACATTGCATTGGGGGACAGGGTTTAGTGCTACTGATAGGGCTGGGAAAAGGTTGGACTCAATGATTTTGAAGGTCTCTTCCAGCTGAAACTATTCTATGACTCCCATATGATGGCAGCCTCAGAAGCTTATAAAAGCAACATGGACCAAGACTGAAACATGTTGTTCACCTCCATGAACTTCTTCCTCAATTCCCTGCCTTTTCCTATGAAATGTTTATTTGTGGGCACCTACTCCAGCACAAACTGGAGCCACGGACATCACAATGAGGGTGGGAGCATCAGACAGCAACTCAAATCCTCACTAGTTGTTTACATGGACAAAAAGGGCAAGTTTCTGTCACGAGGGCAATGACAGGCAAGGAAAACCCTTGAAAGGATTCTACCTGAATGACATAAGAACGTTGTTCATTAAGAGAAAAAAGGGGCAAGTCTCACTCAACTGTTTCTGATGCAGCTTAAGCTGAGATTAAACATACTCCTGTCCTACCTCCAACACAACAAGCCTTCACCATCTTCTTTTTCTGCAATGCCAAATCATAGTACTTTCAGAAATTGAGGCGGGAAATGTGTGATGTGGTCTAAAAAGGAGGGTAAATCACCCTACATGCTCCTGAAACCCAGCCCCACATCAAGTTGTTCATTGCTTACAGAGAAAAGGAAATTGAAAGGCATTAAGTGACAATAATTATGTCAACAGTTTCACATTTTAGGCTGCAGACTTCTTAAAAACACTGAAAATGGATTATCATTTGTTTTTAAACAGATAGAGGTTTCCTTCCTATTCAGCCAGCAAGGGCAGCATCTTACCCAAACTTTCCAGGTGATCTCCCTCTTGGCAAGAGGAGGGGAAATAAGAACTAAGGGCTCAAGTAAGAAAAATGTTGCTGAAGTTACTTGAGGAGGTTTTGAAAATCCACTTTCTTCACCTACAATTGCTCATAATGAGTAAAGTGCTAGTTTTATCATGTATTTACAATGTGAACATGCAGCTGGGACACACCACAAACTGTATTTACAGAAATATTTGAGTGTAAAGGTGTTAAAATACAGCACACACAACTTGAAAACTTCACCCTGCAAATCACAGAATCATCCTGGCTGGAAAGGACCTCCATGATCATCAAGCCAAGCCCTCAGTCCAATAGCTCCCTAACCCCTACATCATGGCGTCAAGTGTTCTAGTTACTTGGTTTTTAAATCCCTCCAGGGATGGGGACTCTACCACCTCCCTGGGTAGCCTCTTCCAGTGCCCAACCACTCCCTCAGAAAGTAACTTTTTCCTAAGATGCAATCTAAACCTCCCCTGATGCAATTGGAGGCCATTTCTTCTCAGCCTATCATCAGTAATTTGGGAGAAGAGACCAGTACCAGCCTCACTACAACCTCCTTTGAGGTAGCTGCAGATACCAATAAGGTCTCCCCTCAGCCTCCTCTTCTTCTAGACTAAAGTATGCCAGTTCCCTCAGCTGTTCTCCACAAGGCCTGTTCTCCAGACCTCTCCCCAGCCTTGTGGCCCTTCTCCGGCCCCGCTCCAGCCTCTCAATGTCCTTCTTACACTGTGGCCCCAGTATTCAAGGTGCAGTCTCATGAGAGAAGAGCAAATCGGACAAGTCCAACTCACTACTCACCTCACTGTACATGAGGAATTTAAAGTAATGTTACCAAACAGTGCCAAATAGCAGACAAAAGAGTTACAGATGTATGTCTCAGCCCTCCCAGCCAGGGGAGATGCCCTGAAAAGATCCCCACTGGGTATGACTTTATACCCAATTCCAAGCACTTTCCTGAGCCTTTGCTAGAGACACTCTCTGCTGGGCTTGACTTCCTACGGCTGATTTTATGTAAACGCTAGGAAAAGGAAGGGTGAGATCGTTCTGATTTGGCTGTGAGCATTTCAGCTCACTCACTGACACATTCACAGTCTTCGTGCTGTGTTCTCAACTTTTTTCTTTTTTTTTTTTTTAATTGAAAATCTGGATTTCTTGCAAAAAAAATCCACCCATTGACTACTCTGTGAAGGCAAAAGGAATAAACAGAGGATGCAGCATTTTGGTCAAGGGAAAAGACACCTATTATCTTTCACAGAATCATTGAGGCTGGAGAAGACCTCTAAGATCATCCAGCCCAGCCCAGCCCAGGACTTAACATCATCACAGCAGCCAGACCAGGGCACTAATGGTCACAGCCAGACTGTCCTTCAACACCTCCAGGAATGGGGACTCCACCACTGCCCTGGGCAGCCCATTCCAGTGTCTGATCACTCTCTTTATGAGGAAGCGCTTCCTAACATCCAGCCTAACCCTCACCTGGTGCAACTTCAGGCCTTGCTCTCTCATCATATCACTAGTTCTTTGTTCTAAATCATGTTACTGGGATCATAGTGCATGTTAAAGGCAGAATTCAACAACAGTTAAAACTGTTTGAACTCTACAAGGTTTCCCAACAGTGTGAAGCCAGCCTCTAACCCTGGCTGCCAGCAAAATGAGCTCAGTTCTGAGCTCACACCATGACTGACATACCTCCAACAGACCCCTCCCAAGGGCTTCTCAGCAAGCAATGAGCAACATCAAAGAAACAGAAGTTTTAAGAATAAGGAAGGGAAAAAATAATGTGGGATCTCCTAGAGCATGGGAGAAATGGGCAGGGCTCAGCCAACGCTCCATGCATTGCTGTTTCCGATAGTGTTTTGTTAGTACTACAGTTCTAGAAGGTGGGCAAGCACCTCTTGACTCAGCTAGAAGGCAACAAGCTCTTCTTTCAGTCAAAATCCGCCCTTGCTGGCAGAAGGTTTGAGTTCTCGCCTCTCGTAGACGCAGTTGTGGGGCTGCCAGCCACGGTTGCCTTCGCTTCACACAATGTCCCAACCACAGCAGGGCAGATGAGGCAAAGGAAGATGGGGAGAAAGACTGAAAAGGATGGGGGAAGGCTCCAGGCACAAATCAACCCAGTCTCCCCACACAGCCGGGGCGCAAAACAGCGACGTAAATCACAGCCACACGATTGCAAAGTGACTCAGTGTCACCACATTAAGTGTCGCCAGCACTGCAGACCTCCAGACAGGAATTTCTGGCTCCGTTATCTTCCTTATACTCGGGCAATCACCAAGGTGCCACCAGCATTACCAACAAAGTGAGAAGGTAACAATGCGGGATGCACCAAAGCCTGGCTGCAGAGCAAAGAGATGAGGAGTAGCACTTCAAATCTCTCCAACTTAACCAGGCAGCCCCTGCTTCTTTGTTTCCTGGGGAGAGATACTTACTCCTGACTCTCTCTTATTACAGCAACAATTCTCCTCTTCTCCCCAGGGATGAGCCACGCAGAGCAGGCTCTCTCTCTTGTTGTTGTTGCAGCTGCTGTTAAACTGTGCTTGCCGATCGATCCACAACTGAAAAAACTTGGGGAAGGATGTCCTCCTGGCTGAGCTCTGCCAGGAGGGAGGACATTCTGCATCCTGTTCAAGAAAAGCTCTTCTGACACCCTCTTCCTACACCATGGGACAGCTGACACAACATGTGGGCCAGGGAGAGATGGAAGAAAGGATAAAAATGACCTTAAAACTCAAGTTCTCCTGATTTTCTACCTGAATTACTCTTCACGCAGATGAGCCAACAGTCAATGGCAATTTTCCACCTCTTATTTTTGTTTTTCCAAACCGATGAATATGGGAGATGAAGGTTTAACGTGCTGGATTTCCAGACCTCGTCTCTAAGACCAATCAGTGGGCTTCCCTTCCCTGGGCCATGTTGCAAACATTACCAAGAGGAGAGCAGATGTGAAGGCACACCATGTGAGCCATCTCCTCACAACACTAATCGCAGTGTCTGCAGGGACCAGGAGAGAGCACAGCTGCCCACCACAGTCCAGGCAGCAACAAGGGAGTTACAACAACCAAGTTTTTTGTTGCTCTTCAACAGTTTTCTCAAGGAAAAAGCAAACGATGAGCAGAAACCAACTGTACGAGTTCTTTACTCCAAGTGGCTTCACCCTAGGATACAGATCTCTTGCCAAAGGCATATTTTTCCTATATTAACAGAGAAAAGCAGTCCTCACATAACAATAACACGGTCCCTGGCACTTTGCTAAGGGGCCTTCCGACCCCCAGATACACAGCGGTTCCTCCAGCTGCTGCCCAAACCAGCAGCATTTTCACCTGCTCCTACAGCCCTGAAAGCAGACAGGCAGTGAGAAGGAAATTCTTCTGAGTGAGGGTGACAGAGCACTGGAAAGGGCTGCCCAGGCAGGTTGTGGAGTCTCCTTCTCTAGAGACATTTAAAACTGCCTGGATATGTTCCTGTGCAACTTGGTCTAGGGGATCCTGTTCTGGCAGGGAGATTGGACTGGATGATCTTTCAAGGTCCTTTCCAATCCCTAATGTTCTGTGATTCTGTGATTTCTCTGGCTCAAAACCCCCACTTATTGAGCAAAACACCAGCAGGCACAGAGCTGACCGGGTGCTTCCGGGAGTGACTGAACACAGGCCGTTAGTTTTGTTTTCCAGAGTGATGCCAAGCCTTTCTGCAGCACCCCACTGCACACACAAACAAAAGAGGGAGGAAGACCATGGCTTCTCCAAAGAGAATTGAGTTCCCTCAGTCTGAAGCAGAGAGGTGCAAAGGTCAAGGCACAGTGCTTGGTGCAGGGAGTAGGAGAAGAGATACAAGTTCAAACACATTAATTTTCAAATTTGGAAAAAAATCAATGCATTTTTGCTAACTCACTTTCAGTCCCTGTGAAAAATGTAAATAGATTGCAAAAAAAAAGAAGAGGAATAAAACAAACAGAAGAGGCCTAATTATTTATACAGGCATTTTAATCAAACAATGCAAAGCACACAGCAACCTTCTACATCAATTAATAAAGCTGGCTCCTGCAAAACAAAAGAGTTACACCATGTGCCCTAATTATCACATCCAGCCTGGAGATGCTTGGTTTTGGGTTTTGGGAGGTGGGACTTTTTCCTCCTGTTTCCTTTTCCAACCCCCCACCCTATACATCTGGCTTAATATATACCCACCGCATTCCTGAGCAGAGGCTGCTCGTTAGCCCTGCTCTCTATTTACCCATTCATTACTGTACTGCATATTTACGAATGTCTCTGACAGTAGGAGTGGTCATAATGCAGCACTCCGAGGCAAAACAGCAGCTAATTGAGCGCAGGGGCTGGGGGGCATGGAGAAGGGGGAGGGGAGTGGTTACGCCTCCCTTTATCTGCGCAGGAGGCAGCTGCTTCCACTTCAGCTCAGCACATCGCACAAGACGAGGGTAACATAGGAGCAATTAGCTGTTTGCATTGGATTCCAGGAGCCACCTCTCCGTTTTGCATTACCCAAGTTTTGTGAGGTGTTTCTCTGTGTCTTTACCTTGGGCTTTGCTTGATCAAACATCCTTGGCCGCTGAAACATAATGTGACCAAACTGGCTAATGATGAGCTGTCACTCTTTTATTCCCCCTTTTTGACAAATTTGCCTTTGGAAAAAGCAGATCCATCTAAAGCAGATGGATCACGGCCACAGCACAGGGGTTTAGCTCAGCCTCCAAAGGGCTGCTGCAGCAGACCAGAGGAGTCAACAGCATCTCCATGCCAGCAGCCCATGGGCTGCTGCCCAAGCATTAAGGGCATTTTTGCCGGCAGCTCAGTGGGGTTTGGGGTGTCGGTGATGCTGCTCTTTTAAGCAGCAGCAACCAAAGGAGACGTAGAAACTGTTTTAAAGCCCCTCTGAGGCATTAACTGCAAGTTAACAATCATTTCATGGATCAATTGCTTTGCCAGTGCGCAGCCCCCAAAACTACTTTGGGGCTTTCTCTGGGGGCTCAGCAACACATGGGTTGATCTGCAGCACACCAAAAGCAGGGGGTGGTTATTAACCCAGACCAGACTTTCCTCCACTGGGGTCATTCTGCCCTTTAAAAAGCATAAATTAACCTCTCCCCATCCTCATCTAAACACAAACCTGGGAACTCAGAAGATGCCTCAGTTCATGTTTTCAAAGCACCTCTCTGCCCTCCTGTGTGTGGATTTCCCAGAAGGGATAAGACCTCAGCCAAGGAGATAAAACCTGGCAAAAAGGGGCAAGGGGAACACAAGCCAGGGCTCAACTTCCCAGTCAACCCGTCACATCCAGTAACATGTGTCCACATCTCTGTACTACCATAGCCCACCATGGGAAGGCACAGAAGAACCAGTAAGTCAAGTCTATGTTCATGATGGTGGTATCAACCTGCAGGGAGCCAGGTCCATTTTCTGGATGCTCAGCTAGCACTTAGAATCATTCAGGTTGGAAGAGACTCATATTGATCATCCAGTCCAACCATCAACCCAAACCCAACTTACCCACTAAATCATATCCCCCAGGGCCACATCTACATGTGTTTTGAACACCTCTAGGGACAATGACTCCAGCATCTCTCTGGTTAGCCTGTTCCAATCCCCGACAACTCAAGTCAGTGAAGAAATTCTTCCTGATGTCCAATCTAACCCTCCCTTGGCATAACTTGAGGCCATTTCCTCTTGCCCTATCACTGGTAACCTGTAGCTGTACAGCACAAGGTCTCGCCTCATCATCCTTTTCTCCTGACTACACAAACCCAGCTCCCTTAACTGCTCCTCATAAGACTTGCCCTCCAGGCCTTTCAGTAGCATCATTGCCCTTTGGACTTGTGCTCCTCTCTCAGTCCATGGAAGATGCTGGCCCTGCCTGGGCTCCACAGCTCCTGCTCAATTCTGAGAAAGCTGAAATCTTTGGGAGCCTCCAATTGCACAGCTATACAAACAGGTTACAATGGTTGTTTATGAGTTCAGAGTGTTTTGAGGACTATTTCTAAAAAGGGTATCTCCAATTCTGTGTTTGGCATTGCAGAACACATTGAAATGGTGAGGATTTCAGATCAGCCTTTATCCACACTAATGGAAAAATATTTCTGCAAAATAAAACTAAATACAAGAGACAGATGCAGTGTCATCTCTTAACAGCACAAGGCAAGAGACTGATAAATTAATTTCAAGAAATTTCATGCTAGAAAAATCATATTAATTTGATAAATTAGGTCTAAGTATGAATCTAGAGACAGTTTTACACACTGTGGGAGTTTGGGGAAGGTTACTGTAAAGCTCAGACTGTGTGTTCACAGATCAGAAAATCATCACATTGTTTAGACTGGAAGAGACCTTCAAGACTCGTTTAAGGAACGAGTGGATGCAGCGCTTAGGGATATGGTCTAGCGGTTAGACACTAGGAGAAAAGGTTGTACTCGATGACCCTAGAGGTCCTTTCCAGCCATGATGATTCTGTGATTCTGTGACTATCGAGTCCAATCATTAACCTGGCTGTCCAAAGGCTACCACTAAACCCTGTCCCTAAGCTCCAGATCTCCACAACTTTGAAACACGTCCAGGGATGGTGATTCAACCTTTGCAGCCTGTTCCAAGGCCTGAGGACCCTTGCAATGAAGCAGGTTTTCTTCTTGCCCAACCTAAACTTCCCCTGGTGCAACCTGAGGCCATTTCCTCTTATCCAGAAAGAAGAGATCAACCCCCACCTCTCTGCACCCTCCTGTCAGGTAGTTGCAGAGAGCAATAAGGTCTCCCCTCAGCCTCCTCTTCTCCAGACTAACCAGACCTAGCTCCCCCAGCTGTTCCTCACAAGGTTTGTTCTACAGACCCTTCTCCAACCTTGTTGCCCTTTTCTGGACCTGCTCCAGGTTCTCAAGGTCTTTCTTGTACTGGGGTGCCCAAAACTGACCCCAGTACTCAAGTTGTGGCCTCACCAGTGCCAGTACTAGGGGATAATCATTACCTCACTCCTGCTGGCCACACTATTTCTAATCCAAGCCAGGATGTTGTTGGCTTTCTTGGCCACCTGAGCTCACTCCTGGCTCATATTTAGCTTATGATCAATCAACACCCCCAAGACTCTTTCTGTTGAGCAGCTTTCCAGCCATTCTCCCCCTTGCAAGCCTGTAACATTTGCCCTGGGTTCTTAGGTTCTGTTCTTCAACAGGCAGAACAGGCTGGGAAGGGGCAGCAAAAATTACCCCTGCACCTGGCTGGTGCCTTACTGAAACCATTTGGATTGACTTTGTACCGTTCCATATAAACATCAGAAAAAAGTTCTTCACAGTGAGGATGATGGAGCACTGTAACAGGCTGCCCAGGGCGGCTGTGGAGTCTCCTTCTCTGAAGACATTTAAAACCCACTTGGATATGTTTCTGTCCAACTTGGTCTAGGTGATCCTGCTGTGGCAGGGGGATTGGACTGGATGATCTTTCAAGGTCCCTTCCCATCCTCAATGATCTGTGATCAAAAGTCCTTCATGTAGAAGTCAGGCTCTGCAGTGCCAGTAGCACACGTTGTCCTTCCCACCAGGCACCAAAATACAAATATAGAAACACAACTGCAATTTAAATCTCTAAGAAAATAAAAGCAAATACTGATTTCTGAAACTCAGGCCCGATGTAATCAGATGCTATTGAAGTTTAATTCTTCTCTGTTATGTTTAAAAAAATTAATATCTATCTGATTCTTCTTGAGAACCCCACTGAATTAGAAAACTCAACAGATTTCAGAACCGATGCTCATGCGTAGCCAGCAAAGAAATGTTCCAAAATGTACCTGTCAGCTCCTGTTGCATAACAAGGCGTGTTTCAAAGGAAAGCAACTTGCACGCTCAGTGCCTCCAATTACAAACTACTGACATGACTCATGTTTTGGGTTCGATCACGTAGGTGCCTTCTGCCCTGCATCTGACTTGCCAAAGTTTAAACAATGGAGTTTCCAGCGGAGCTTGTGCTGACAACAAGAGCCAGATGCCGACGGAATACTTGACAAAGAGTATGGAACGCAAACCAGCCACTTCGCGCTGTTATCTCAATGATGCAATTCTGAGAAATAATGGACAAACACAGGCAGCTCAAGAGTTGCTTCCTGCAGACTCCAAAGCTGGATACGCAGCACGAGTCATAGCAAGGGCCACTAGCTGGGTCTGCACGTCCTCTCCACAACAATGACCCAAAGGGAAGCTCAGATGCCAACACAGAAAAGCCAGACATGCTAAAAACAAAGACGATGAGGATCATTAGCCTGGAAAAAAGGAGACTGAGGGGTAACCTCATTAATGTTGATAAATATGTGAAGGGTGGGTGTCAGGAGGATGGAGCCAGGCTCTGCTCAGTGGCTTCTAATGATAGGATAGAATGGGTGTGAGCTGGAACAGAGGAGGTTCCGTATCAATATGAAAAGGAACTTCTTCCCAGTGAGGGTGACCGAACACTGGAAGGGGCTGCCCAGGGTTATTGGGGAGTTTCTTTCTCTGCAGATGTTTAAAACCCACCTGGCCATGTTCCTGTGTGACTGGATCTAAGGGATCCTGCTGTGGCAGGGGGATTGGACTGGATGGTATTTCGAGGTCCCTTCCAAATCTGTAATGTTCTGTGATCAGGTCCATTGTGCCCCTAAAGGAGTTCACAGTTATTAGCATATGAACCTCAGTATCTACAGCAGGGGTCCTCAAACCCCAGCCTGCGGGCTGGATACGGCCCCCCAGGGTCTCCAATGTGGCCCACCGGTATTTACAGACCCCCCACCTTACCAGGGGTTAGAGGGGGGAAACAGAGCAGCCACAGATTACTTCCTGCCAACTGTGTAGCCGGGCTGAGGAGGGGGCGGTGGCATCAGCGAGGCGGGCGACTCCCCCGTCTCTCCCTCCCTCCCTCCAGCTCCCGGCCATGACAAGCCAGGCAGCACAAACTAGCCAGCACCAGTGGGAAGCTCATGCACCATCATGTCAAAAAAAAGAAAAATGGACTCTGAGTGCAGGGCATTCCAAGAAAAGTGGACTTCTGATTATTTTTTCACAGAGTACAAAGATAAAGCTGTTTGTCTGATAGGCCAGAATTCAGTGTCTGTGTTCAAGGAATACAATTTGCGTTGACACTACATAACTCAACATAAAGATAAATATGATTCTTTGGTCGGACAAGTGAGAAAAGATAAAATATTAAGACTGAAACATGGATTGGCAACTCAGCAAAATACTTTTGTGAAGCAAAAGCAGCTCCATATATCATCACTTTGAGCAAGCTATCAAGTTGCCAAGCTCATAGGGCGCACCGGCAGAGCATTCATAGAGGGAAAATTTTGTTAAAGAATGCCTACTTTCTGTTGCCAAAGAGGTGTGTCCAGAGAAGGCAGATTTATTTAGTACAGTGAGTCTTTCAGGACCTACAA
>VXBP01002338.1:116393-141544 GCA_013400115.1 Rhinopomastus cyanomelas | reverse complement strand
ACTTGTGACTCGCTGAAAGATGCATTCAAATCAAGCAGCCTTACTAATTTCTATGCATCTCTCCCCTCAGAGACATCATAATCTCAGGAACTATGCACTCAAAATCGCAACCATCTTTGGCAGCACCTATGTCTGTGAGCAGACTTTTTCCCGAATGAAACATCTGAAATCTCCCATCAGATCCAGACTAACTGATGAACACTTGCATCACTTGCTACGACTAGCAGTGACAAATACGGAACCTAACACTGACCATCTCATTAGCCAAAAGCAGGCCCATAGTCCACATTGAAATATTATTTGTTTTTGTTGGTTACAATTGTTCTTCATTTAAAATATTGCATTCTTTTTCCTGTTTTTTGTGCACTACTACAAATAAAATATGTGCAGTGTGCATAGGAATTTGTTCATTTTTTCCCAAACTATAGCCCAGCCCCCGACAGTGTCTGAGGGACAGTGAACTGGCCCCCTGTTTAAAAAGTTTGAGGACCCCTGATCTACAGCAAGGAACCCCTTCACCCTTTCTCCTTCTTTCTCACCCCCTTGAAGTCTTCTTCAGAAGCACAGAACGTGAGCACTTAACAATATCCATGTTAGCCAGAGAAATATTAACACAGATTGTATAGCCTTACGCCGACCTCCTTCTCCTTCTGTAGACCCCGTAACAAGCTCACTATTAGGAAAATTTTAGTGCCCTTTTACAATTCTTGTAATGATTCACTTAAAAAAAAAAGCAAAATAAATCATTTTTACTGCAATTCCCTGCCTCTTTAGGAAGACATTGCACACTGACAAATAAAATCTACCTAGTGAACAACAGGACCTTAGCTGTGACATTGTGAGCAGTGAAATAACTCTGGGAGTATAGATGTATTCCAGAAATATCCCTGGGGAGCTGGGATGTTAAAAGCAACAGCACTTGCAATTTGGGATATATTTGTCTGAGACATCCTTCTAGGCTACAGCACAAATTTCACAGCTAAGAAACATGGGGTTGGGGAAAAAAACCCAAAACTACCTCATAATCCAACCCTAAGTGCTAAGCAGAGTTGTGATTCAGAGAGCAGAGATGATACAGATAGGGCTGCTTTCTCAGCTAGCAGCATGACTTCTCCTCTTTGTGATTTACAGATACTTAAAAACAAGTAGCTTAATGAAGCAACAATACATTGACTGCCGAGCGCTGATTAATACCAACTTCCCAGCATAGCGATCCATGAGCCAATGCAGTGCTGAGGCCATGTCCAAGCCATTTGGCTGAGTTTATTAAACCAGGAAAAACCCAGAAAACCCCCAAAAAGGGGCCTTGACAAAGTGCCTCCAGTGTGTATTTAATGTTGTTAGCTAATAAAATAATTGCTAATAAATGTGTGCACTTCTACTGTGCTGAAAAAGGGATCTGTAGTTTGCAGAACTCTTTGCTCTGCGTTCTGAACTCTGCTTGCTTCAGTATTTTCACTATTAGCTTTTTAATAGTTCCATTTAGAAGGAGCTGGATGCACTGAAACGACCACATGGTTAAACCATCAGGTCTCTAAATGAGTCAGTGGGTCCCTTTGCCTCAGTTTCCTTTTCTCTAAGGTAAAGACAATACTTCCAGATTGGGGATTAACCATAAAATGGGTTAAATGCATTGGGAAGCATCTTGAACACTTAAAAATGTATAATTTCCATTTCCATTAGGAAGCACAACACGATCCTGAAGATGCAGAAGGGGACCCTCAAGGGGCTATTTTCACAGAATCACAGAAAATTAGGGATTGGAAGGGACCTCACGAGATCAGCCAGTCTAACCTCCTGCCACAGCAGGATCCCCTAAATCCAGTTGCACAGGAACATGGCCAGGTAGGTTTGAAACGTCTCTGGAGAAGGAGACTCCAAACCCGCCTGGGCAACCACTTACAGGGCTCTGTCACTCTCACTGGGAAGAAGTTCTTTCTCACATTGATGTGGAACCTCCTGTGTTCCAGTTCACACCATTGCACCTTGTCCTATCATTAGATGCCCCTGAGCAGAGCCTGGTTGCATCCTCCTGATACCCATCCTTCTCATATTTACCAACATTCATGGGGTCACCCCTCAGGCTCCTTTTTTCCCAGCTCAAGAGACCCAGCTCCCTCAGCCTCTCCTCATAAGGGAGATGTTCCACTGCTTTCATCATCCCTGTGGCTCTGTGCTGGCCTCTCTCCAGCAGCTCTGTGTCCTTCTGGAACTGAGGGACCCAGAACTGGACACAATACTCCAGCTGTGGTCTCACCAGGGTGGAGTAGAGGGGGAGGAGAACTTCTCTCCATCTGCTAACCACCCCACTTTGCTTAGGACTTAGGAAGGGCAACCAAGCATAGGGTGACACATGTCATGCAATAATCCCTTCCAAAAACTGCATCTGAACACTCAGTGCAATGCCCTCCTATAAGAAACATGCTGCTGGAGTAGTGAAACACTCCAGCTTCTGTCATCACCTTCAAAAACTAAGACATTTGTAACCACCAAGCTCTGTGGTCCTTCCAACTAACCTGGACATGGCAGCAATGTTTTCTTTCCTCCGCCCCCCAGCACAGATCAGTGCAGGTACAGTGTCTCATCTGTATGGTGGCATTTCTGCCCATTATGTCAAGTGAAGATTTCCTGAGCTGTACCAAAAAACCAGACAGAATTAAAAGGACAGAGCCTCAAGTGGGGTTTGTAAACCCATGTGAGGGTGGGGGGGTGGGGGGGGTTAAGTAGCTTTTCCATCTCTGACAAATGGAGAAGTGATCAGAATTGTGCGATGGCTGTGGAGCAGTCAATGAGACGCTACTGGAGGTCTTGACCCGGTTGTTCTCAGTGAATAAATGGCTGTATAAAAATAGCCATTACCTAAGATGACTATTTTCATTCCAGGACAAAAAGAACATCAGGCTGGAAACTGCAGAATTAATCCCTTGAGATTGCAACCCACCACAGTGTCGTGGTGCTTCATTTGCAGGGGAAATAAATTTTAAGAAGCACATAGCGGTGACCAAGAACAAAGGACGAATAAGACAACTTAATTTCGACCTAACCATCAAGGAAACACAGTTTGTGTCCGCAGATATGATTCTATGATGGGGATCAACCCTCACCCTGGGCAGCCCATTCCGGTGCCTGACCACTCTCTCTATGAAAAATTTCTTCCCAATGTCCAGTCTAAACCTCTCCTATTGGAGCCTGAAGCCCTTCCCTCTGGTTATGTCACTAATGACCTGTGAGAAGAGACCAGCACCAACACCTCTACAACGTCATTTCAGATAATTTTCCCTTCTCTACAAGTGCTCTTCAGGATGACAAGCATTGTTCCAGCACTAATCTTCTGCTACAGCAACCAGTACACCGAGTTTGTCACTCTATAACCCAACTGGTTTAAAAAAAATGTTAAAAGTAAAAAATCCACCAATAACAGCAAAGTAGAGGGGGTTCTTATTTGATACCGAACATCTCCAATTCCTCCTTTCTATTTACTTCGTTTATATGTCCACTTATACTTCATCAGAAAAAAGGGCCATCTGAAAAGAGTCCATGGGTTCCCTTCCATCTATCCTGCTGCACCTTCTCGTTCTACACACTAAAACCTGCCAAATTAATGCCAACAAAAACCTGTTCTCTTTTCACCAAGACAGAAACAAGAAGCTACAAATCCATCTTCAGAACAGCAGAGAAGAGTGAAAGGGTCATTCATAGGGACCCATTTATGGGTTGTGGTTCTGATTTAGTGTCAAAGGATGTGGTTTAGTGGTGACCTGACAGTGCTGGGTCAGTGGTTGGACTGGATGATCTCAAAGGTCTCTTCCAACCAAACAGATTCTGTGATGTTATTAAAAGAAGTGGTGGATCAGCAGTGGGTTGGCACCAAGCGTAACAGCTCGTTTGCAGTGACTAACCAGGGCAAACCAGGATAATTGCTTTAATGAAGCAAGAGAGTCTGCAGCTTCAGCTGAGTCGTAAAAAAAAAAAAAAAGATACCTAAAGAGCAAAGGTGTAGAGGGAAGAGAAAACCATCATCATGACAGAACCAGCTTTTTTTCTCGAGGCTGCTATGCCAAACCTCATGAAAGCTGCTCCTAAGCAAGTCTGCATGAAGGCACTGACTTCATGCCTAGCTCCACCACAGCTTCTGACAGCTCCAGTGCCCACTGAGTTCACTGTCCCTTTAGACGGACCTTCCCTTCCCCCAGTGCTGCCAATCCCAAAATCAAACTGTCACAGATGAAGGCTTAAGAGGAAAAAACAGAATATCATTATAACACAAAGTAATCGGTGAACTCATTTGTTAGGGTTCACAGAGAACCTTTTAGGCACAGCCCAAATATCAGGGTCCCCTGCAAACGCAGGGCTGCAGGTGGCAGCTGCATTCTGCTGTCACTGGGTTGTACTGGAAATAACTGAGCCCTCTCCTGTGCTCCCAGTACATTTTCAAGTATTTAGGGAAGCGCTGGCAAAGGTTATCCCTCTAAATGAACACCGAAACACATTCAAAGGTTCACTTGTGAATGAACACTGAGAGGAACGAAACCCAAATAGACGTTGGACATGCTCAAACAGGATTTGGGGAGCAGCCAAGAAAGAAAACATCCCTACGGGGTTTATCTAGGTTTTAGATTCGGCATGGTGTGTAGGAATGCAAACCACAGGCACTGCTGAAGATAGGTGCTAACACAATATTTTTAACACACTGGGGCTGACGCTCTCCTCTATATGTCCCACCACTGCTTGAGGTAACAACCCAGCCCTGGCTGTGGAAAAGTGCCCTTGGTAAAGCTTTTAGGTTGTCTACAAGATAGCACGTTACTGCAAACATTTTAAACCAGGTTTTGCTGCTTCTACTCTGTTTTCATAAACAGGAGTCTCCCAAGCAGGTCTCTCAGCATCAAGGTGTAGCAGCGATTCACTTGGTTCTCACTGTGCAATAGGAAGTGGTATTTGGGAACTTACAGTTTTCAATACTTGAGAGAGCAACGGCTAAAAGAAATAAGGAAATGGAGACAAAAATGAGGGTCTGATACATGTTTTGCCTCAAAACTCTTGGGTTCAGAAGCCCTGAAGGCAGAGCCCGTAGTGCAGCTGGAGGAGAATGATGCTACCTTGGACAGCAGGTCACAGCCAGGCCGGGTCACACCTGACAGCAAGAACCACAGCACATGTATATCCACAGTCAGGAGGTCCATGGCTGGACTGCCTGGAGCCCTCATGACACCATTTTACCCCACAGATGACAAACAGCAACATCATTCCCAAGTCCATGCTTGCCTTCCTCAATTCCGATGCATCCTGACGCCTCAGGAACTTCAGCAGAGAAACTGAACACAGTCAGCCCCATGCAGAGCCTCGCAAAAGAGCACAAACAGTCAAGCTCAGCCTTGATTTATACATCTGCCTCTTACCAAGCCCTATTAACAATGCTGGAATTCTCATTCACTGTGACAACCTTTAGACCTACAGCCCAAGACTGTCATTTTTAATGCTGGTCATTGGGCAAACAGCAAAGAAAGCTCACAAATCTGATAAAAGAGGTTGGTTGTTTTAGAAAATAAAAATAATTTGTAAAATTCCACACAACGGTTGTGGCCTGCTGCACAGCAGTGGGGAACAGCACACAGTAAATCACCCGTCTGACTGGCTGGGCAAGGGCCAGCATTTACTGACTACCTGGCTGGCAACAGCACTTCCTCAGGTTCCCCGCAACGGGCTGCTTCAATTTGCTCTTTAACTACCCAGTGGTCTGACATCAGCCTTTGCTGGCAAAATGCTCTCCAAAAAAACCCATGAAATAAACCACCTGAGTAGCTGATATGCTAGTGCTGCACAGATACAGAGACGGACCACATTGAGAAGAGCCCCAGGGATCCAGGTTTTCAACAGGGAAGGCCACTACAAGCAAGTTTCAAGTACAAAAAGAACCAGGTCCATTCAGAACTGAAAAGGAAAGGATAAAGCAGCGAAATTTAGCAAGGACAAAGCCATAAAACCTTCAGTAAGATGTGCAATACCCCACCTCTTCTTTCTGTCTTTCCATCCTGTTTCTTTCCACCCTTTTCATTCACCAGTTGCTCCTCTGCAGTGGGGAACTGTCACTCAGAACATGTGTCACCTCCATCTGCATCTCCCTCACCATGTCCTAACTATCTACAGCTACTCTTGCCAGGGAGCAGATGCTGAGGATTTGGCTATGTGGCTTCAGCTATTGCTCTAGTACACCAAAACCCGTACAAAACCAGCTAGTGAATACCCACAAGGAGCAAGATGACAATGGAGAATCGTTAGAAAAGAGGCAGCCAACTGTCCACAAACAACCTAAATCTGAACTATGGGCAAAGGGACGAGTGAGCGCTGGCTCCACACGGCTTTACAGCACCTGCATGTGGTTTTCCAAACACTATCTGCACTCTGGAGGGAAACCGAGGCAGCAGGCTCACCATGCAGCTATTTCATTTCCATCTGTGTTTAGGCTGTTTCTCTGCTCCTCTGTGACTCACCAGAAAAATAGAAGTAGAGGAAACCACGCGTAGATTCGGCTGAAAAGCAAACACAGAGATAAAAGGGATGACTTCATGCTATGGAGTCTGGGCAGTCCAGTAATGCTGCACATCAGTTGCTCTCAAAATTCACCCTAGCAGCATTTCTTATTCCTCTCCAGTGAGGAGGAGAAGCACTGGGGGTCACGGTGGGTTAGAGAAGACTGTATCAGTCCATTAATATAACACCAGGATATTTATGCGAAGCCTCCAAGCACAGCATGTCCTTCGGACAAGTGGTCTCATCACTGGTTAAAAAAGGCAGAGAGGGTCAAATCTCTGTAAAATGAAGCTTATGGCTGCCTCTGCACTCAGTTTCAGCACTAATTCTCATCCCTCTATGGCCAAATCCCACTGTTTACTCCCCCTGCTACATAACACTGAGCAGATAGGAAATACTGCTCATAATTCTTCGCTCTTATCTCACCCCATGTCCCTACAAAACCAGATTGGATTTCTTATGCATCAGGACAAAAAATCACATTAAACTGCATGGGGAAAGAGGGAAAAACCCAAACTCAGCCAGCTACGCTACGCATAGGATTTGCATCTGATCCCAAATTTCCTTCACACCCAGCGCATACGTTTGCAAGATTTCTAGCAGAGCAGGACTTTGATCCCTCCCTCTGCACAGGCACTGCTTGTCTCGCGGTGTGAGATTGAAGTAGACAAGTGTGAAAGAATCATATAGGGCTCAACATCATTAGGCTCATCCTGAAAGCACAGGAGTTGACAGGTCTGAGGAAGCAACTTCTGATTTTCCCCTGGAGCTCAGATTTGGGGGTTTGGAGGTTGGAGAGACAAAAAGGAAAATCTTCAGAAAATAAAGGCAGGGAAAGTGGGTGGTTTGTCTTTTGTTCTTTGCTATTTTGGGGCAGTCGTGAGGCTACCAGGGCATCCAAAATGATAAAGGATTAAATAACTATTAAAGCCTCGAGTTAAACGTAAACCCAAACTGCGAAAACACAAAGAAAGTTCAGCCTGTTAGAAATAATGTGCTGGGCAAAACATCAACACATTTACACTTGGAAGTTGTGAAAGAGTCAGAATCATCCTGCTTAAAAATGTATCAGTCAGACGAGATCTGATTCCAGGGCAGAGCATCCTGCAGACACAGAAAAGTACTTGAATAGGCGTCATAACACAAACACTCATTTATTTTCTGCCAAATAAGATCAACGTTTTCTCTCCACAGAAACCCTGCAAAACACTACTTGCTCACAGGAAAAACCAAACCCTCAAAAAAAAGGAGGTAACTAATTAAATGCCCCAAAATGCTTCTCTTCTTAAACAAGGTGCAGCTGCACACTTTAGGGCATTTGTCCTTAATTCAGGCTGCTGGGTTTGTACAAAATCCAAATCAAAGACCCTCACCTTAAAGGCAACCAGAGCATCTTTTGCCTGAAAAGGTCAATTAGAATTTTCCTGACTGAATCAACTGTAAAGTCAAGATTTCAGCCCCTGGAAATGCCCAGTGGTTTTAGGTTTGTGACTGGTATGTAAACAAACATTACCTTGGATTCAGCACCTGGTAAACCCCGTCTTCCCCAGTGGCTCGTGGAAGGACAACTGGCATCACCTTAAAGCAATAATCATGGGTTCTATTTTCATTTCTGTGTGGAATTAAGTGTGAACTGATGGAGATCAAGCCAAGCACATTCCCTGCGGCTCTGGCCATCAAACAGCCTGGCAGCTACATTCTGGATCAGATGTAACTTCTCACTGACCTTTTAGCTTTGCCTTGTTCAGAAAACTCTGCAGTAGCTCAATCTGGACAGCACAGAGATCAGGGTCAGTGAGGAAAAAAGGTCTTTGAGGTGGGTGTCCATCTCTTCTCCCAAGGAACAAGCAATAGAAAAAGAGGAAATGGCTTCAAGTTGCACCAGGGGAGGTTTAGGTTGGCCATGAGGAATAATTTCTTCCCCAAAAGAGTTGTCCAGACCGGGCCCCAGGCTGCCTAAGACAGCAAGGGATTGAAAAGCTGTGGAGATATGGGGTGAGACAGTGGTTACTGAAATTCAGTTAACCCTGGAACACAGGCGGTTCCACATAAATATGAGAATGAGGGTGACAAAGCACTGGAACAGGCTGCCCAAGCGGGTTATGGAGCCTCCTTCTCTGAAGACATTTAAAACCTGCCTGGCCGTGTTCCTGTGCAACTGGATCTAAGTGACCCTGCTGTGGTGGGGGGATTGCACTGGATGATGTTTTGAGGTCCCTTGCAATTCCTAATGTTCTGTGATTCTGCCCAGTGCCTCATCTCCTGCCAACACTCAGAAACTAGGTGAGCGCTAAAAAGACCAGCTCCGTTAATTGTGTTAAAAGTATCACCTGGTTTGCGGAGGCTACTTCATGATTTTTTAAATAAACACACCTGGCATACTGGTTATACTGGGAATATAGTCATTCATTACTTTTCAGCCCAGTGTCAGCTTTCTCAAGAATCCCACAACAACGCCTGTAACTGGATACAGGCCTTCCACATCTGCTCATGCCTGGGGTATTAAACAGCACCATGGAGAAAAGGCACAATTAATATTTCAAGGTGGCTGTAGGCAGCATGGTGGGGATGAGAACTGAACAGCTCCCGACCCAAGCGGTTTCAAGGCACAAAGCCCACCAGGTTCTCAGAAGGCCCAACTGGCCCAAATTTCCAAGAGCAAGCCGCCATTCTTGGCATTCCCATTTACCCCCAACATATATTCCAGCTGCTTCATTTCCAGAGGTTGGGCATTCAGCACTTCTGAAATCACTGATGCATCTGAAAACATGGGATTCATTTTTCTGTGTCCCAGGTCCTCACTTGCAACACAGCAAAGTTTCTCCAGCTGTGATTTTGTAGTGCTGGGGTTGCTGGGAGGAGATGGGTAACCAGCACTTGCCACGTTCCTTGGCAAGAAAACACAGAGTCTCCTCTTTGTTGTTTACTGATCTCTGATGGACCCCAAAAAGTGACTGAAGAAATCCTGCTCATGGAAGCCAAAGCCAGGCAGAAAGAAACTCTCCTTGATGTTATGGCACTTGCCAAAAAATTCAGGTGCTGCTATCTCTGTGCAGCACAGAAAGCCTCTCCCCAACCCTTTCATGTGTCTCTCCACATGTCAGGCTCCCTTTCTTCTGCCTTTTATCTTCATATTTAGATAATTCTCGCTAAAAGCAAGGTGGTCGTTCTAGCAGAAATTACCATAACGTCTTGTGATGGACTCTTAAGATCACTCCTGCTTGTTACACAGAAACGGGGATGTGTTTTGCCAGGAAGCAAGACGTTGTTTATTCTTGTATTAGGAAGACAAAGTGTTTCCCACTTAAGGGCTGCGTCTCTCTGAAAACACGAGGCAGAAAGTGAGAGAGTGGCAGAGCTCAAGGGAAGAGGCTCCTAACGGCAACTGAATTTCAATTTCATTGATTAGCAGTATCGCCAGCGTAAGGAGATTTAATGCTGAGCCCAGTGTAAATTGGATTCCTATTGCTGTCCCTGTGTAAAAGGGGGTCTCACATAAAGGACTAAACGCAGGCCAAGGTTGCACAATGAGCCCACTGGCTCATTCACAATCAGCTTTGTGTACTCATTAGAAAAGGGAGCTAATCACCCCAGTTTATGCTGGTTTTGGTGCTGCCAGCACAAAAGGCTGTGACCTCCCACTGAGAGTCAAAGACAAAATATCCCACTTTCTCCCATGTACCAAAAACCTCCTGTTTTGTGCCTACAAAATTCAGCTTTCTGATGCACTCACAATAGCAATGAGCTGTGGTCACCAAAATCCAGCTACCTCTAAAAAATCACAATGACAAGGTTTAATATAAGGAGTGCATTAGGAAAATGAAACATAGAATCATAGAATCATTACGGATTGGAAGGGACCTCGAAAGATCATCCACTCCAATCACCCTGACACAGCAGGATCACCTAGACTAAGTCACACAGGAACACATCCAGGTGGGTCTTGAACATCTCCAGTGAAGGAGACTCCACAACCACACTGGGCAACCTGTTCCAGTGCTCCGTCACCCTCACCAGGAAGAAGTTCCTTCTCAGGTTGATGTGGAACCTCCTATGTTTCAGCTTACAACCATTGCCCCTCGTCCTATTACTACATGACACTGAGAATAGCCCAGCTGCATCCTCCCAACACACACCCCTCAAATACTTGTAG
Source organism: Rhinopomastus cyanomelas (assembly GCA_013400115.1). Taxonomy (NCBI): domain Eukaryota; kingdom Metazoa; phylum Chordata; class Aves; order Bucerotiformes; family Rhinopomastidae; genus Rhinopomastus; species Rhinopomastus cyanomelas. Next base: position 130,860 of record VXBP01002338.1, on the reverse strand, counting down.
ACATGAATGAGGTCACCCCTCAGTCTCCTCTTCTCCAAGCTAAAGAGACCCAGCTGTCCAGTAAGGAGTCTACCAGTGACCTAGTTTTGTCCCAGTGTGTGGTTTGCTCATAAATGTACTGGGAGCATGTGCAATGCAGCCAAGCACAGGAACCTCCTCGCCAGTCTCACAGGTAATCACAAAGATCTTCTTGCAGAGAAACAGGTTCTTGCACTTGTCGGTGCAGGAGTTGAAACAAAAGTCACACATTGTAGAGGTGAGAACCTTTGCTGGTGAGCAAAGCTTCTGAGGAGGCAATGAAGCACAGGCCATGAGGTGGGTAGCAGCCACATGGTGCTTTCTCCACCCACATCCCTTAGGTCCTGCAAACAGCTGCTCACAAACAAGTACTTGGTGATTGGACATCAGCCTACATGCTCACTCCTGTTTCCAGGCTCTGGCCCTCCACAGACATAGGGTGATGTCTTTGCCCTTGGACTATCCTCACGTGTCCTCAGCGCAATGGCATCTGCTCAGCCTCTCACAATCTGAGGTGATCACCTCTGCAGGAGTCACCCCCCGGGGTCTGGCATAACCATCCTGCCTGTTGAGGCCCCACCTTGCCGACGCTCACCACATTCACAACTCTGTATGAACCCTCAGCACGCTTGCTGCCACCACATTTCTGTCCAAGCAGATCCATATCGCTGCCCCTCCCATTCATCATCTTGCAATAGCTCCATGCCACCGCAGTGAAATGTCATATCAGCAATGTGGCTGCTTATTTTTAGCACAACAAACACAGTGTCCTTTTTGAGATGAGTTAAGCACCCTGGTTCTTTTTCCTCCTCTGTTCCTCCCCACCTCCCGGATGTTTTGCCGAGTCATCCAGTTCCCTGCACGACTGAGTGCAAGTCGGAGAAAGCAGAGAGGGTCCCACCAAGCAGCTCAGGAAACAGTGTCACAGACCAGCTCCTCATAAGCAATACACCCCACCCATTTCATGGGGGTTTCAGGGAGAAGTAAAACATTAGGATGAGGAAAGGTTGAAATTGTTCAAACAGTCCTTGCATTATATTAAATTATCCTTCAGCTAAAACAGAGTTTTGGTTTCCAAATTCTCTCCCTACAGAAGAAAAACCTCCAGCATCCACCCATTTATTATGGTTTATTTATTATGGATAATCTTTCAAGGTTCCTTCCTAATGTTCTGTGAATTATTAGGAAAACAAAGCTTGAAATCCCAAGCAAACCAAGAAGAAGGGGCTGAGGAACACAAGATGGCAATGGGATGGGAACTTTAATATGGTATCTAATTTTTTTAACTATTTTTTTTTGCCAGGGGATGCTTAGTAGGTTAGATGAAATCCGAAAATGCTTCCAAAAGGAAACATTCTGAATGAGGACAGTCAAGAAATGTGTTGAAGGACTCCTTCACGTCAAAGGGGAAAAATTTCCCTGTCCACAGAGACCTTTGTCAGGCAAAATAAAATCTTCTGTCCGCAGCTGCACAGAGTCTCCATTGCTGGATGATAAAATCTGATTGTGCGTACAAGTGAGAAGATGCTATCTGTTCGCTACCTATTGGCGCATAATGCAGTTGGTAAAAACAGTTTAACCTAAAATGTCAATCTGCTTTCTCTTTAAAAAAAGAAAGAAAGGAATCACGTGGGCCTGTGGCTCCAACTACAGCACAGATTTCTCTCTCTCTGTGTATAAATAGGAAGTGTTTTATGAAACGATAACCTGTTGTTTATAAGACGGCAGATGATCCTTGATGCTTTACAGTGAGATCAGTTTTGAACCTTTCCCTGTTTTTTAGGGTATATGAGGAGAAGCCAAATCTGAATGGCACACACAAGTCACAGAATTCCAGAATCACTGATCATTAGGAATTAGAAGGGACCTCAAAGATCAGCCAGTCCAATCCCCCTGACACAGCAGGATCCCACAGATCCAGTCACACAGGAGCATGGCCAGGTAGTCTCCAGAGAAGGAGACTCCACAGCTCCCCTGGGTAGACCCTTCCAGGGGGCTGTCACCTTCCACATAAATATGAGCAGCTTCTTCTCACACTCATGTGGAACCTCCTCTGTTCCACCTCACACCCATTGTACCTTGTCCTATTACTGGGTGCCCCTGAGCAGAGCCTGGCTCCATCCTTCTGACACCCACCCTTCACATATTTATCAACATTCATGGGGTCATCACTCAGTCTTCTTGTTTTCCAAGCTCAAGACACCCAGCTCCCTCAGCCTTTCCTCAGAAGGGAGATGCTCCACTCCCTTCACCATCTTTGTGGCTCTGTGCTGATCTCTCTCCAGCAGCTCTGTTGTCTTGGAACTGAGGGGCCCAGAACTGGACACAAGATTCCAGGTGCAGTCTCAGCAGGGCAGAGTAGAGGGGGAGGAGACACTCTCTCTATCTACTAACCACCCTGCTTCTGATCCAGCCCAGGATGCCATTGGCCTTCTTGGCCACCAACTCCCTGAGATTTGAAACTGACCAATCACTCAACACTTACTGAAAATACTTGTTGTGTTGCAACACACGGAACAGTCCCGAGTCATGGTGTCATAACATTAACTGATTTATTCTCCTGGTAAGTCACTGCTTAGCAGCTTGTTAGTTCATTAACACGATGCCCTTATGGTGTTACCACAGCCCTGCTTAAAACGTTTTCCCTCACATTTATGCAGCTCAGCTAGCACCGTGCAACAAGCACAGGAATCTGTTTCACTGTCAATATATTCACCAGATTCTCCTACCAAGACAATCATACTCAATCTGCACTTATTTTCCAGATCATCAACTGGACTTCTGCATGCCTTACAGCCTGGGCTTTGGCATTCACAGCAAGAGCAGCATTAGGGCCAATGATCGTTATCTCCATGACTTCAATTTTCCTCTCAGCCTCTTGCAATCTTAAAGCAATGCTTTCCAACTTCTTATCTGCTGCAGCATGAATAGCATCTCGCTTCTTTATAATGTCTGTCAACCATTTAGCAAGCCCAGCACTGCTTGATAAGCCAAATCCATGCCTCTCGATGCTACAAAGCTGAAAGCAGTCAAGCCTGACCCACCCAGCTAGAAGGTAGTTGGAAAGGGAAATAGCAGGTTGTTGGCGTGTCCAGCCTGACTTGCTCTTCCCCAGTGGTTATTATTAATGAAAGCAAAGAGGATTCACAGAACATTAGGGATTGCAAGGGACCTCAGAAGATCATCCAGTCCAATCCCCCCACCACAGCTGCACAGAAACATGGCCAGGCAGGTTTGAAACGTCTCCAGAGAAGGAGACTCTACAATCCCCCTGGGCAGCCCCTTCCAGTGCTCTGTCACCCTCACTGGGAAGAAGTTCCTTCTCATATTTATGAGGAACCTCCAAAGCCCTGGTTGCAGGATCACACTCACTGCCTCCTATAAGTCACCCACCTTTGCAGTACATCCATTAACTTCTCCCTTACTTAGCCCTACCCTGCTTCTTGTTAGGGAATTACGAGAAAACAGTTGTGGGCAAAGAAAAGAAAATCTGTAAAGTAAAGTGTTTTGATTGGGGTTGATGCAGAAGAAGGGAGGCTAGAAAAGATGCAAACTCTCTTAAAGACTCAAAATACAATGAACTAAAATCTCTCTCTTCCATTGCCCAAAGAACACAAGCAGCACCAAACCACACATGCTCCAAAAAACTAATACCTGAAGGATATTAGAGAGACCTGGACAGACTGGAGAGCTGGGCACAGAGTAACCAGATGAAGTTCAACAAGGACAAGTGCAGAGTCCTGCATCTGGGGAGGAATAACAAATTCCACCAGTACAGGCTGGGAGGTGATCTACTGGAAAGCAGTCCTGTGGAGAGGGACCTGGGGGTCCTGGTGGACAACAGGTTAACCACGGCACAGCAATGTGACCTGGTGGCCAAGAAGGCCAACGGGATCCTGGGGTGTATCAGGAGGAGTGTGTCCAGCAGATCGAGAGAGGTTCTTCTCCCCCTCTACTCTGCCCTGGTGAGGCCTCATCTTGAGTACTGTGTTCAGTTTTGGGCCCCCCGGTTTAAGAGGGACGGGGATCTGCTGGAGAGGGTCCAGCGGAGGGCTACGAGGATGATTAGGGGACAGGAGGGCATGGCTTATGAGGAGAGGCTGAGGGACTTGAGGCTTTTTAGTCTGGAGAAGAGAAGACTTAGGGGAGATTTGATAAATGTTTATAAGTATCTGAAGGCTGGTCGGGGGGGGGGACAGGCTCTTTTCACTTGCTCCCTGTGATAGGACAAGGAGCAATGGGTGTAAGTTGCAGCAGAGGAGGTTCCGCCTCAACACAAGGGGGAACTTCTTTACTGTGAGGGTCACAGAGCACTGGAACAGGCTCCCCAGGGAGGTCGTGGAGTCTCCTTCTCTGGGGACTTTCAAGGCCCGCCTGGATGCGTTCCTCTGTGCTCTCTGTTAGATAGTTTTGTCCTGCTCTGGCAGGGGGGTTGGACTCGATGATCTCTTGGGTCCCTTCCAACCCCTAACATCCTATGATCCTATGACTCAAATGGAATATTTAATGTGTTGACCCCATGTTAGCTCTGAATTGCAGCCTCTTTCGCTAGGAAACAAACCAGGGCTAGCTGGGAAGCAAATGAGTGGTAGAGGACTAGCAAAGTTTAGGACAATAGGTAGGCTGCGATTTTTTCCTTCTTGCTTCCCTGCTCAGCCACCAGCATCTCCTGACACCCTCTTGCTCTCCTTCACATGCCTCGTACACATAGGGGCTCGTGCTCAGATTTAAAACCAGAACTTAATTGCTGAGGAGAACGGGGAAGATGCCCCTCAAAAGCCACTTCTAGAGATAGGAACAAAGACTGAAATGAGAGGAGAACACGAGGCAAAAGCTACTTCAGCTGCCATGAAGCGCTGCCTCACACAGCAGATACCCACAGTGGGCAAGTCCCTCTCACAAGAAAGCAGAATCCAACAGCTTGATTTTATTATTAATTCCCCCCCACACCTTTCCTTAAGAGCTACATAATTGTTCTGACTAGTAATAATGGACCTGTTACTGCTCTCGCTATCCTCAAAGGGAGCAAAATCAGGTTTGGCATTTGTAATTACAAATGCAGAACCAGGAGTTAGCAAGAGTCATGTCAAGAGAATAGAGGCCATGATCCTAGGCAGCGCTGAGTGCTCTGAGCTTCACACAGAGTAGCCATTGAGCATCTATTAAAGGTGGTTTTTTACTTAATGCACCTCAATTTGTTCTGTCTGTCTCTAAAGGATGTGCTTGAGTAACATGGCTGAACTACAGCAGAAAGTTGCACTGCAGGCAACGAGTCTTCCCCCATAGAAGGCTCATCTCAAAGTATCTGAGAACATCAGGCCTTGCCTTGAAGAGGCCACAGCTGGAGGCAGTGGGTTATCTACCAGTGGTTTCAAGTATTTGCTCCATGCTCAGGCAGGCATGTGACAGAGAAGGAAACTAGGGTCAGACAGAACCAACTAGGCTTCTGGAGTCCATTCGGGAATCCATACCCTTCAGGCCTCCAAAGCATTTGTTGCTAAAGCTAGTGGATGTCTCATCCTATTTACATAATAGATGACCTAATTTTGTATTCACCCAGTAGCTAATCACAGCCAGACTGAATACCAAAATTATTCCAAATTCTCTCAGAACTAATAATTAATCTTTTAATTGCCTTTTTTGGGTAGGATTGTTCCCTCCCCCCTCCATGCTACATTTAAATATTTGAAGCACATACCAGAGACAAAATGGAAAAAAGAAAAAACGCATTGCTCCTTCTGGAGTCAGCTCTGAGGGGACAAGTGCTTCTCAACATGATGGCCTCCTCTCTCTCTCTTGTGTCTCTTCCTACAAAAACAGGAATTCTGTGTTTCACATTCCTGCTACCAGAATTAACAATTCCAGCCCAGTCTGTGAACTGGAACCCCTGTCAGTTCACTCACCCAAATCTATCCCTCCAGGACAGGGTCTTGTCAATCTGTGGAGCATCATCTCCTTGCCTCCAGCAGAGCTCAGACACAACTGTGTTGAAAGGAACTTGAGTTCAGGTGCTCAACAATTCCTCTCCCATCACGAGAGCAGCATCAAACTATTCATCAGGATTTGCAGGATACTTGATAGGAACTCCTTAATAAGGAAGTGTTTCCATCCCAGTTGGGACTACGTCACCAATTCAGTCCTGACCATTTCTCGTGGCAGAGCAGGAATAGTTTGTAATATTATATTGCAGCCCATCAAAAGGGCTGTCAAAGAAAAGACTGGTTTATCAAGCCAGTTCAAAATGTTTCCAAAACTGGTAAAAAATGACAGATTTAAAAAAATAATAATGATAATAAATTAGCAAAAGGACTAACAACCACAATGTATTAATATATGTTAAATTGAAAGTGCTTTTGTGTTCTTAACTCATTAGGACCAAACCCTTCAAGATGTCACTACCAGAGGGCAATCGAGAAACATCAGGCGGCCTCCTGCCACATATCTAAGAGAAGAGCTCCCTGTATGTTCTTGCTTAGTAGTGACTCAGATACAGGTAGCAAGTGACAAATGAAATCATAGCAGTGCTATCTGAAAGCTGCAATCCTTTACAATTAGGGGGTTTCATTCGTTTAGGAATGAAAAACTAAATCATATTTATAAAAACTTAACTCAAGGATAAGGGCCCATTGTTTTTAGGATTGCTGTTTTTCCTGATAATGGCAGTTGTTTAAAAAAAAGAGCCAAAACAACAACGACCCAACTCTGAAAGGTCACCTAAGGAGAGGTTTATCATAAATAAAACAAAGCTTTAGCCTGTAAACCACAATTCTGGCAGAGCCAAGGAGTGCTCCAAACATACTCAAGGTGTTGATCCCACCCCGAACAACCAATAAAGGCTTTTTTTTCACCCTAAACCAAGCAACTGGATATAATCAACTATTATTTCAGGAATTACATGAAAAACTACAATCTCCTCCCAGTTCTTCTGCCAACTAGATTATGACACCATTATATGGACATAAATGAGTAATCAGGCACCGAAAATCCCCCAGAAAGTTGCAGATAGGTCTTTTAGTTTTGGTGATCAATAAAAATTATTATGCTTATTTATACCAGCTTCATCACCTTTGCATCTGAGTTCGGTACAAGAAAAGCAAAAACCCATTCACACGCAAGATATTTAATCTTCAAGTGCTTGACAAGCATCAGCCAATATTCAGAAGTCCCTTGGGACTCGAGCACTTGGGTTAAGAGGCTGAACATGTAGCGGGAATGAGCACCTGAAACCGGGCTTGGGTTGGGGCTGATGACTGAAAAAACTTGACTCAAGAAGCCCACAGGCATGGTAGCCGTCTAAATTTGCTCACAGCCACTCTTCTGGTGCTGTGGAGCATGAAACTTTCCTTTGCATCTCTCCAACTCTGTGCCACTCACCCCTCTGGATATAAGAATTGCCCTCTTGGTCTCCCACCTGGGCAGCTCCAGGCTCCCAGTCCCAAGAACAGTCAGAGATCAACAAGATGTCACATTCACATTCAACTCTGTTGGTTTCACTGGAATTCTGGGATTTTTTAAAATAATCACATTTTTCAGTGTTAAATTCTCCCATGCACTCTGCATTTCACTCAGATTTGGGGCTTCATTCAAGCACTTAAAACTATGAGGACAGGCTGAGCAAGGTGGGGTTGCTCAGCCTGGAGAAGAGAAGGCTCCCAGGTGACCTTAGAGCAGCTTTTCAATCTCTGAAGGGGGCTACAAGAAAGTTGGGGGTGGGCTTTTGAAAGGAGTGGTAGTGAAAGGACACGGGGAAAGGGTCACAGGCTTGAAGACAGGAGACTGAGGTTGGATATGAGGAACAAATTCTTTGCTATGAGGGTGCTAAGATGCAGGAACAGGTTGCCGGAGGCAACTGTGGCTGCCCCATCCCTGGCAGTATTGAAGGGCAGGTTGGCTGGGGCCCTGAGTAACCTGCTCTAGTGAAGGTGTCCCTGCCTGCAGAGGGGGGTTGAAGCTAGATGATCTTTAAGATCCCTTCCAACTGTGGCTGTTCTATGATGCTGCAGCAGCCAATTTATTCTATTTAACCCCAAGTGAACCCTGACATCAGAACCACAGTGACTAATCAAGCAATTACCTGGGAAGGTCTCTGGTCAATGATCAGAACAATCATAGGAAGAAAAGATCAGAAACAATCTCCAGGGTTTGGCCTTGTGGAAGCCTGGCTTGGCACATGTCACCCTCAGTGGCCTTAGGAGGGATGGCAGAGTGGAACTCTGGAACCCCTTTGTGTCTTTTGTTCCAATACAAGAAAACCAGTGATTGGAGAAGACCACCTCACATGGACAGAGGGTCTCTACCAGCAACAACATTCAGGTATGGGGCAGGTCCCCCTGACCTGAGATACTCTGATGCAGAAGAAAGATCCACACTGTCTATAAATACCCTTTAATGCATTATTCTTTTTCCTTCTCATTCCTCAGATTAGATTTTGTTTCATTTTTTAAATGGAAATCAGACCTTCATCAGCCTTCAATGCTTGCTCTCCCTCTCCCAGTTACACACATTATCTCTTCATTCTTGCTGGGCTGGAGCGAGGATTGCTTGAATACCTCTTGGAAATGAACAGCACTTTGTAATTAGCAGCCTTGATTAGTAAACACAGCCTCAACCAATATCTAATCTGACTCAACTACAGAGAGACCCTAAATAATCTATTCTCTCTTTTTTTTTAAGTCCACAAAATGGGGAAGTGAAGGGGGAGAAATCTAGGAAAAAAGAACTCAAAGGGCTTTAATTTTTTTAGGTACTGCCTAGGTTTCTCCCACTTCTTAATCAGCCATTTTCGTGGCAGCTTTATTAATGTTAATAGTGAATGCACACTGCAACTCTATGTATTTGTGTCTTTTAGCCACTAATTGACCACTATTGAGCACATAACTTCTGACTGGAGCATGAACATATCTTTGTTTCCTCGACAGAACAGCTACGAAGCTTCTCAGCCTGTTGTGTTTACAAGCCCCACAAGCACTTCAAGGAAAGGAATACTAGGTAAAATTATCCGAAGCTTTATACACCATAAATTTATCTACAAAGGACAATTCAGAAGACACGGATTTCTAATGGCAGACACTGATTTGATGGCTGAACAGCTCCTTGCACAGATCACATAGGATAAAGACAATGGAAAGGAGGGGGGAAAAAAAGAGAGAGAAAATAGAAAGCTTCCTTTGTCTGCAACAGATTTCGTAGTTTCTGTTTAGTATTTTAATGAAATATTTACTGTTCTTGTATTTTATGCTTTAATTATTCATTACTGAAATCAGTTTAAAGAGCTGCCATAGCCTGAAATGCAGTTCTAAAAATGATAACTTGGAGCTCCCCATTTATTGTAGTTTAAAGACTTTCATCTCCAGTCAGCTCTGCTTGTAAGAGGCGAAGCCCCTCTCCTCTTGATGGGAACCTGACACCAACATGCTGGATGAAATTTTCACTGTCCTGATGCCGCTTCGCCCAGTGCAATGCTAAGTGGTGCCTGCAGACTGCATGCTGGAGTGGCAGCAGATGCACACATTGGCTCACCCTGATCCAGGATGGTAAAAGGCCATAGCTGTGGCTGACCACAGGGGTAGAGTATGATGTGGAAACACAGAAAGGCTTTGGGGCCACCACACAAGCAATGGTGACAAGCAACATCCAAAAAGCTTGGAAGGTGCAAGGCAGAACAAGAGGGCAGAGAAAACTGAGCTGGCTCCTTCACCCACAGCCAACCTTCTCCTTCAGGGTTGCCCTCTCCATGCAGTCCCACTGCGTAAGGCCTGCTGAACACAAAGTTGTTGAGACATGACTGCTGAGTGTTTTGTAGGTAAAGCCTCATTCCCTTCCAAAAACAGAAGAGAACAGAGAAATACAGCTACAGTAGGTGCAAATGTGAGGCTCCCCCTGTGTATTTTTGCCCCAAGATGGGGGCCCACAAAATCCTGCTGCATCAGCAGGGCCTAACAGCAAGCTTCTTGCCGATAACTTCTGTTTGCCTTTGCAAGGAGAAGGAGGGCTCTCACGGCCTCAGCTTCACAGGGCACCACACAGGGCAGCTTTCAACAGCAAAGTCCCACCATAGGCTGCAGTGTTTGACAAATGACCATGGTCAGACAAGCCTGATGTACATCATCTGCTAGCAGGACTGAAAATGTGCTCCTTGGTCTTCTCAAGGTCATGGCTACAAGTCCCAGGTACTGGTGCGATGTAAGCACAGAACAGAGATCACGTTAAAGAGCTCACAGTCCAGCTCTAAACCACTGCCTAAGGGAGAGTGGAATAGAAAGAAGCAGATGACACTGGTCAATGTGACCGTGAGCAGTTTAACTGTCATCAGGCTTGGGGCATTTCATTTTATTTGCCTCTTCATCTTCACAGTGAAGGAGATGATTAAGAAAGATACTCCTGGACCTGTACGGATATGGAGAGAAGTTTCCCCAGGAGAAAAGGAACACATTTTATCTGATATTTAGGAAAGGACCAAAGGAAACACAATTAGAGGTCTTTTAAAGACAACTGGCAAGATGAAAACTAGACACAAAAGCAGAGGCAGTTGTGTCTCACGTAATGGCAGTGTCAGACCCAGCCTGTTGGTGCTCTATGTTCCCATGCTGCATACCCCAGGCCAAGAAGTGTGTTCCTGTTCCCCTGGAGAAGTCCACTTAATCTGCATCTCAGAGCGGACTGAGCAGCCTCTCTGCAGCTCCTCGGGCTCCTTTCCGTTCCTCTTTGTTAAGTAAACTGGGACGACTTAGCAGTTGGAAAGAGGGGAAGTGAAGCAAAGGAGGCGAAACTGGGCATCCCCCAATAGGAGAGAAGAGCAATAAAAGGGCTCTGAAAGGTCACTTATGAGGAGCATTGAGGAGGACTCCAACAGGGATTCCATACAAAGCCCCCAGGTATTTGTTTCTGTGAACTCCTGCCTCCTAGAAGAAAAGGAGGAATGAGGCAGTGGGAGAGGAGGGCAGGGTTACAAAAGGGGTTTTGGAAAAAAAAATAAAAAGAATTCCTAGTCCCCTCCAAAGACATTGATTGTTTAGTTTAGAATGTTCTCTTGTACATGTATCTATCTAAATACCTAAATAATAATTGGCTGGAAAACATGCTGCTGTTATTCCTGCATGTTAGATGCAATGTAAAATCGGACCCAAAGAGTAATTATGAGGTTCAGGATAATTCTACCACTATTTCTGCTGCTCGCTTTCTGTAAATAGCGTCTAATGCAGCTCACAAACTCATGATTAATCACCAACAAAAAATAACCTCTCTCTACCTAATTCATAAACTGTGAACGCTAAATATTTTCTGACTGGGTTTCAATTGTTTGTTGTTTCTTTTCTTTTTTTAAAGGACTCACGTTTTCCAAAACATCCAGAGGGCTCCCAAAGAATAAAATAAAACAAATACTTGGCATTTTGAAAATTGGAATTCTGGAAGAGGCTCCAAACCGCAAAACACTTCCGCAACTTGAATTTTTAGCCGTCTTAACGTGCTTAATCTTCATTGTGGTTAGTACATTCCTTTTCATTGACAACTAATCAATCAAAGGCATCATACCTTTGGTAAAGCTGCCAATTTAGTGTAATTTTGCCCTCTCTCAACAATGATTTATTTCCTACAGAAGNTATATATATATATAAATATAGCAGAACAGCTATAGAAGCAGGAAAAGCAAAGCAGCCAACACAATATTGCGTTACTCAGGATTGCCAGCAAGAAATCCATGGCTTCCACAGACCCACAGCCTCTAGTCATTAGATCATCGAGGACATCCCAACAACTCAGTGTCCAACAAAGGAAAGCAAAAAATTGGCTCTAAAAGGGCTAAGAAGCTCTGGAAAGTGGCCATCGCAGACCCAACAGCAGTAATAAGTTCTTGTGAATGAACAGAGAGGAGCAGTTAACAGCTCTGGCAGAGGAAAAGTGGGAGACAATTCTGAAATACAGTCTGCGAGGATAGAGGCTACTGAAAATAAAACCATGGAGTACATAACTGTTTGTCCATGACCCAACATAAGTGTCATAAAAGACAAAGGAAGAGCGGAAAGGAATCAACATTATAAACTAACAACAGCAACAGTATAAAACTACCGAGGAAATGCCAGTTCCAACAGTAAAAACAAGAAAATCACAGTGAATCTCTCCCAAACCAAGGGAACAGTCAGGGCTGCCCACCAAGAGCACAGCTAGTGCTGCCCAAGAGCACAGCCAGGGATGCCCACCAAGAGCAGATGTCTCCAGGGGAATTCTGCCCAGTGGAAAGGTAGATCCCTCCAGTCAAGTTCTGCTCTTCTCAAAAGCACAGCGGTTTTCAAAACAAGATTGATTTCCTTAATGGGAACAACAGCCCAGACTAATTCCATTATTTTCAATGGAGCTGAATTTGAAAGGTCTATTCATGTCTAACAGTACCTTCTGGGTAAAAAGGCAGTAAGGAATCAATTCTACAAACCACTGCGATTGAGGCCATTTAAAAAACAACAAAAACAATCAAACCATTCAGAATAATTCAAAGAACTGTCCTCCAAAGCATCCTAGAGCCACAAGAGCAGGATCATCCTTGCTGGGCACAGCTGGCATCCCCCAGTCTACAGCTGCTGCCAATAAGGTTTCTAGTTACCCCTGGAAGCACATTTTCCTCTTTAGACAACTTCAGGGCAAAGAACGCAGAGCCAGGAGCTAGCTGCTCTAGCTAAGTGGCTTGAGTTAATGGGGCAGGGCCATCTTCCCTACAGGGGCCTTGGGAAAGGGCAAGTAGCGGGGAGAAGAAAAGGCTGAAATAATAATGGCTGGAAGCAAGTTCCACCAACACAGACTGGTAGCTGATGATAAAAGATATATCCAGCCCACAGGCCTCCCCCTCAGAGTTAAAGCAAACCCATCCCACATCAGCTCTCAAGTGTGTTTAGGAAGAATTGAAGTATTTAAAATCTGAGACTCTGAATAATTTGTGAGGAGGGAAGGGTGCAGGGAAGGAAAGCTCCTACCTGCAGGTACAGCTTACAGAGACTCTTACCCTCCTCAACAGAAATCTGCACTGAACGATAATAAAACTCAAAATTCAACCGTGTGGTTGGGGAGGGCACATGGGAAGCTCTCAGCTCTTCCAGTATTTGTTAAAGGCTATTGATAAATTTTACTAAAACTTGTAGGTTACCTTGGCAGCACCCCACACAAGAGTTGGGTGGGTTACAGAGTGACCATCTCACACCACATTAATGGCCATAATTTGCTGAACTAACATTTCTTCCTGCTGCTTTCAGATATACCAAATGACTTTGGAGCTGCAGCTCAAGTCTGAAATGCCTGTTACTACCCACACTAGTGTTGGCTTCAATTCAGTGTGCATGGAAATCCCACAACACCCCGTGAGCCCTTGAGAGGAAAGGTTCTGCATAAGTTTACCATTTGACTGCACTAGCACTGAGAGAATTAAATTAAGTGGTCCAAACAGGTAAACTCTGCACAAAAGCTATAAAGTACCTACTTTCTCTGTAATAAAATGGATCAGGGCCCAGATTTCCTCTGTTCAAGCTTCAGATGTCTAGAGAGCATCACAAAACCCCAAGCAACTCCACCACCGCGTAAGTCAAGCCAACAAGACACTGTAGCTGGACAAGGCATCTTGCCCTGCCGGACAAATATCACGAAGCTTAGTTAAGGCTGAAAGGAATTATTAGCTGTCTGCAAAAGGATCAGAGGGGAACATCCTAGAGCTGCACATCAGAGAGTGGAAGGAGGACAAATAAAAACTATCAGATATCAGGTAAGTATCTCAGAATTATTCAGGTTGGAAAAGACCCCTGGAATCATCAAGTCCAACCATCAACCCTACTCTACAAGTTCATCCCTAAACCAGATCCCCCAACACTACATCTAAGCATCTTTTAAACTCATCTAGGGATGAGGACTCAAACCATCACCCTGGGCAGCCCATTCCAGTGCCTGACTGCTCTTTCCATGAAGAATTTTTTCCTGATGTTCAGTCTAACCCTCAGATAAAGAAACATAGAATCATTTATGTTAGAAAATACGTTTCAGATCATTACGTCCAGCCATGAAGTCAGGTGTCCAAAGGCCACCACTAAATTATCCCTAAGCTCCAGATCTCCATGACTTGAAGCACCTCTCCTATGAGGCCAGACTGAGAGAGCTGGAGCTGTTCAGTCTGCAGAAGAGGAGGCTCCCAGGTGATGTTATTGCGACCTTCCAATATCTGAAGGGGGCCTACAAAAAGGCTAGAGGGGCTATTTAGGATGTCGGTAGCGACAGAACTAGGGGGAATGGAGCAAAGCTGGAGATGGGTAGATTTAGACTGGATGTCTAAATCTGACAGCCTTTTATGAGGGTGTAACCAGGTGGATGGATGATGGCAGAGCCGTGGACATCATCTATCTTGACTTAAGAAAGGCATTGGACACGGTCTCTCACAGCATCCTCGCAGACAAACTGAGGCAGTGTGGCCTGGATTTTC
>VXBP01002338.1:62802-116343 GCA_013400115.1 Rhinopomastus cyanomelas | reverse complement strand
GATGTGGAGCTTCTGGAGAGAGTTCAGCGTAGGGCAACAAAGATGACAAAGGAGGTGGAGCACCTCCCTTATGAGGAGAGGCTGAGGGAGCTGGGTCTCTTTAGCTTGGAGAAGAGGAGGCTGAGGGGTGACCTCATTAATGTCTACAAATATTTGAGGGGTGGGTGTCAGGAGGATGGAACTAGGCTGTTCTCGGTGTCATCTAGTGATAGGACAAGGAGCAATGGTTGTAAGCTGGAACACAGGAGGTTCCACATCAACCTGAGAAGGAACTTCTTCCCGGTGAGGGTGACGGAGCACTGGAACAGGCTGCCCAGGGAGGTTGTGGAGTCTCCCTCACTGGAGATATTCAAGACCCGACTGGATAGGTTCCTGTGTGACTTGGTTTAGGTGATCCTGCTGTTGCAGGTGGATTGGACTAGATGATCTTTCGAGGTCCCTTCCAATTCCTAATGATTCTATGACTCTGAAGCAGGTTCAGGGCTAGCAATTCACCTCCCTGGGCAGCCTGTTCCAAGGCCTGATGACACTTTCCACAGAAGAATTTTTCCTCAGGGCCAAAACTGTGGCGCAACCTGAGGCCATTTTCTCTTATCCAGAGAGGAGAAGAGACCAAATCCCATCTCTCTATACCCTCCTTTCACTTAGTTGCAGACAGCAATAAGGTCTCTCATCAGCCTAAGCAGACCCATCTCCCTCAGCAACTCCTCACAAGGTTTGTTCTTCAGACCCGTCACCAACCTTGTGCCCTTCTTTGGACCCTCTCCAGCCCCTCAATTTCCTTCTTGTATTGAGGCACCTAAAACTGACCCCAATACTCAAGAGTGTGGCCTCACCAAAGAGTATATGAACCTTTATAAACTCATAGTTACCCTTCATGTACAATCTCTATTCTAGGAAGCTCAGGAAGTACCTTACAGAAGCAGATTTGTCATCTATTAAGAGGTGGAAGACAAAGACACCTATGAGATTGGAGGTCCTGAACCTCTGTGCTGGTAAGTGACAGTCCCTGCCATTATTCCTCCTTCTTCTTATTCTAATGAACCTTGCTTACTCCAATCCTGTGTGCCTCCAGACAAAAATGGCCCTTCAGCTACTTTACATCTTATTTGTCCTTGCTCCTGCACTAAGTGCTCACATCAATGAGTGTTTAAAACAGTGCAAAATTCAAAAGAAACTCCCCTAGGTGGTCTATGCATACAAATAAGTCTATATTTTGCTTTTTTCATAAAAAGACACCCTGCAGGTTTCAAGCTTCCCTCACTGCAAGAGATATTCTCAGGCAACAATGCTGATTTGGTGTAAGCTGATCTGTATCGCTGGATCCTGCCTTTGTTTTTGGCAGTCCCCTCTCAAGGTGACTACATTAAAATGAAAGGACTGTTCCAGGCAGCCCAATGAGGGGACAAGGCTGTTTTGCAAAATCTGAAAGGCTAAATACGATGAAGCAGACTTTCCAGCTAAAGAATTATCTCATAAAAATCCCCCGCAAAACAAACCAACCCCTGACATCCACGCTGCTCGCTCAGAGAATGTGACTGGTAATACTGGAACTGGGTGATATGACAACACCAAACCTCCTAGATCATTCAAAGGGTCTGGAGCAGCTGAGGGAACTAGTAGGATTTAGCCTGGAGAACAGGAGGCTGACAGGAGACCTTGCTCTCTACAGCTACCTGAAGAGAGACTGGAGTGAGAACAGGCTCAGCTTCTTGTCCTCTGGTGGCAAGACCGGAGGAAATGGCTGCTAGCTACACTAGGGGAGGTTTACAGAATCATAGAGCATTAGGGACTGGAAGGGACCTCAAAAGATCATTTAGTCCAATCTGCCCACCACAGGAGGATCACCTAGATCAAGTCGCACAGGAACATTTAGCTGGATGTCAGGAAGAATTTCTTCACCAGAAGGGTTATCAAACGTTGGAACAGGCTGCCCAGGGCAGTGTTGGAGTCCCCATTCCTGAAGGGGTTGAAAAAGCCATGGAAATGTGGTGCTGAGGGACATAGGTTAGGGGTGACCTGGCAGTGCTGGGTTAACAGCTGGACTTGATGACCTTAAAGGTCTCTTCCAACCAAAGAGATTCTGTGATTAAACAACTAAGGGTATGGGTAGGGCTTAAGAAGCTGCTTCCTCAGTGAGCCCCATTTGTCAGAACACAACTGGTTCAGATAACATCACGCAGTACCATGAGTCAGCCCAAACCACATGCCTGTCATGATCCCCCCAGCACTTGCAAAACCAGCACGTATAGCGCATCTAAACAGGCAAAAGCAAAATGCATCTACATTCACCTTAAAAGTGTGTGAGCCTGAAACTGCCAAGAAATAATATTTGCTGTCTGCAAATATTTCACCTGTGTGAAATTCAGAGTATAAATGCTCTCAACACTGCGCACGCCATGGCACCAACACACCGATACCTGGGGGAGCTTCTGCAGCCCTGTTAAAATGCAACAGCAATGAGGAAATTTCCTAATGTAACACAACTCCCTAGATAATCTGATGCATTGGAACAGGTTGCCCAGAGAGGTTGTGGCTGCTCCATCCCTGGACGTGTTCAAGGTCAGGTTGGATGGGGCTCTGGGCAACCTGGTCTGGTGAGAAGTGTCCCTGTCCATGGGTAGTGATTGGGACTGGATCATCTCTGAGGTCCCTTCCAACCCAAATCATTATATGATTCTGTAATTCTTTCAGTTTGCCTAATAACAGGATCCTTAAAGCAATGTGGCATGTGAAAGAGTCAAGGTAGCCTTGGGAAGCGATGGCTGGATCCTCCCAGCACTCTCATCCCTGCAGAAGTTGTGGAAAGCAAAGTCTCCAGATATGGCATCTTCTCCCACTGGTAAAATAGAATCCTCACATTGGAGTTGCCTCAAGCACCTTCTGACTTGGTTCCCTCTGCAGCCCAACCTTCAGATTCCATTTGTCCTCCTCACATGCAACATCTCTTCCAGCCTGGAAGAAGCTTGAGAGTAAAACCACGTGCGTTACCACATCCACAGCCCAGAAGCAGGTAAATGAGGCCACGTGACAAGAACAGTAGTTGAAGAGCTGAGTCCTGACAAAGGCAGAGGAGGAACTATCTGGGTCACGATGAGCTAACAAAGCACAGCAAAGCTTCCAAGCCCACAGCAGGACCACAGGGAGAGTCCTGGGGACGTACGTTGCCTACTAGGCAATGAGCACGCCTTACACTTACAGACTTGGGGCCAGACTGCTGCAAACTAAAATAGCTGCTGCATAAAAGGCACAGCCAGCTCTGCATATTCAAGATCAGAGCGGAGATAGATGATGAGATTTCTCAGTGCTACTGCACAAAAGCCAAAAATCACCAGTGCATTTACAGTTCAATATTCTTCTAATCCCATCTTTATTCCTAGTGCATAAATAAAGCTCATTACAAATTATTTTCTTCAGAAACCCAGTAGCAACCCCAAAATAATTCATGAATGTGCTGTTTGCATTTATACATCCTTGACATTCACAGTAAACATCAAAACAAGGAATTTGGTTGCTCACTTTGGTTGGAATACATCACTTCTCTTTTTCTCTGTGGATTCTGTCACAGCTACACCCAGAACCCCTTCAGCAGCAGCTCTTCTCTCATTTGATTTATATCAACACAGGTATGTTTGCTACATGTGGATTCTGCTTGGCCCTCCTTGCTCTCCTGGCACAAGCAAAAGGCGTTTTGTGACAAAGCACATAAACGTAGTGCATACTTTCTACCAAAAATAAAAGGATTATTTAAAAACCCGACCAGATTATTTCTTTCTTAGTCTTGACCAAGGACAAAGCCACCTCATTTCTTTGTTCCAGCATCGCATGGTGACTCCTCTCCTCACACTCCACCGTTTGCCCACCAGCCACAGCGAGTTGTGCGGGTGCTGTTGGTGGAGGAGCCAAATGGCACCACAGCCACTCCCACACAGTGAGACTTGAAATGTCTGCTAGCTCAGGGAGGACTGGGACATGATGCCACCATCCCATTACCCACAGGATGACACCCTCCTGTGTCTGAGTGGCAAAACTTATGTACCAGGACTTGCTTTACTTTCAGCAATTCCTTTCTGGAGCTCTTATTCGTCAAAGTCCCCATCCAGTTTAAATTTCTGGAGCCCCTATTACAGGAGGGATGTGGAGATGCTGGAGCATGTGCAAAGCAGGGCCACGAGGATGATCAGAGGGCTGGAGTACCTCTCATATGAGGACAGACTGAAAGAATTGCGGCTCTTCAGTCTGGAGAAGAGGAGGCTCCAAGGTGACCTTATTGTGGCCTTCCAGTATCTGAAGGGGGCCTACAAAAAGGCTGGGGAGGGAATATTTAGGATGGCATGTAGTGACAGGACTAGGGGGAATGGAGCAAAGCTGGAGATGAGTAGATTTAGAGTGGATGCGAGAAGGAAGTTCTTCACCGTGAGAGTGGTGAAGGCCTGGAATGGGTTGTCCAGGGAGGTTGTTGGGGCCCCATCCCTGGAGGTGTTTAAGGCCAGGCTGGATGGGGCTCTGGCCTGCCTGGCCTAGGGTGGGGTGTCCCTGCCTATGCTGGGGTGTTGGAACTGGATGATGGTTCCTTCCTACTACCCTGAGTGACTCTGATTCCATGGCTTCTCCAATCAGGTGAGCCTGCTCTGGCAGGGGGATTGGACTAGATAATCTTTCGAGGTCCCTTCCCATCCCTTGTGATTCTATGATTCTATGATACTGTTCCCCTTTTACCTAATTTTTGTTAATATTAGTAGATCCTGTATGTGCACACAGCCCCAGGAACATGTCACTGCA
This sequence comes from Rhinopomastus cyanomelas, assembly GCA_013400115.1. NCBI lineage: Eukaryota > Metazoa > Chordata > Aves > Bucerotiformes > Rhinopomastidae > Rhinopomastus > Rhinopomastus cyanomelas. The sequence continues at coordinate 111,561 of VXBP01002338.1, read as the reverse complement.
CAGATCAAGGGCAGAATGAGAAGCACAGTGGCTGCCCACCTTGCCCAGAACCACACTAGAGTCCCCACTAGGCACAGAGGATGTGTAGAACCGCTGAAGCATTTCTAGCCACAGCGCGTCCTTAGTGTCTTCATATTAAGGAGCAAAGCTGTGGAAGGTGACAGTGATCAGACAGAGGAGATGCTGGTCAGCAGGGCCCAAGAAGCCCCACACACCTCCTTCCCCTCGGGGATGTGCTGCAGGCCAAGAGAGGAACTGGTTCAACTGACACCCCCAGCCAATTCCCAGCAATACAGCAAAACAAAACAGACCCTCATGGCTGCCAAAAGCACCCAAATATGTAGAAACCAGATCTCCTGCTTCCCCAGTGACATCCAGGTCAGCAGCTCTGCAGGACCTGATCTAGCCACCTTAGAAAAGATGACTATGGCAGCCTGCACCACACCAGAACTCCCCTTGAGAGGGCTTTGGGGACTGCAAGAATCAGATACAAAAAACCAACTCTTCTCCTCCTGACTGAACACAGAAGGTAAAGTCTCCTATTTTCAATTTTAAATCAACTTTTATCAAAAGAAAACACTTGCATCAGCCTTTACTGCATCAGCCAGTAGAAGTTATCACAGTATCACAGTATTACCAAGGTCAGAAGAGACCTCATAGATCATAAAGTCCAACCTGTTACCACAGAGCTCAAGGCTAGACCATGGCACCAAGTGACACGTCCAATCCTGCCTTGAACAGCTCCAGAGTTGGCGACTCCACCACCTCCCTGGGCAGGCCATTCCAGTGGCCAATGACTCTCTCAGTGAAGAACTTTCTCCTCACCTCAAGCCTAAATTTCCCCTGGCGCAGCTTGAGGCTGTGTCCTCTTGTTCTGGTGCTGGCTGCCTGAGAGAAGAGAGCAACCTCCTCCTGGCCACAACCACCCCTCAGGTAGTTGTAGACAGCAATAAGGTCTCCCCTGAGCCTCCTCTTCTCAAGGCTAAACAATCCCAGCTCCCTCAGCCTCTCCTCATAGGGCTTGTGCTCAAGGCCTCTCACCAGCCTCGTTGCCCTTCTCTGGACACGTTCAAGCACCTCAATGTCCTTCCTAAATTGAGGGGCCCAGAACTGGACACAGTACTCAAGGTGCGGCCTAACCAGTGCAGAGTACAGGGGCAGAATGACCTCCCTGCTCCTGCTGGCCACACCATTCCTGATGCAGGCCAGGATGCCATTGGCCCTCTTGGCCACCTGGGCACACTGCTGGCTCATGTTCAGGCGGGTATCGATCAGCACCCCCAGGTCCCTTTCTGTTTGGCTGCTCTCCAGCCACTCCGACCCCAGCCTGTAGCTCTGCATGGGATTGTTGTGGCCAAAGTGCAGCACCCGGCACTTGGACTTATTGAACGCCATCCCGTTGGACTCTGCCCATCTGTCCAGGCGGTCAAGGTCCCGCTGCAGAGCCCTTCTGCCCTCCAACCCAGCCACATCTGCCCCCAACTTTGTATCATCTGCAAACTTGCTGATGACTGACTCAATGCCCTCATCCAGATCATCTATGAAGATGTTAAAGAGGATGGGGCCCAGCACTGATCCCTGAGGGACACCACTAGTGACCGGCCGCCAGCTGGATGTGGCACCATTCACCACCACTCTCTGGGCTCGGCCCTCCAGCCAGTTCCTAACCCAGCACAGAGTGTTGCCGTCCAAGCCGTGGGCTGACAGCTTAGCCAGCAGTTTGCTGTGGGGGACAGTGTCAAAGGCCTTGCTGAAGTCCAGATAGACCACATCCACAGGCCTCCCCACATCCACCAAGCGGGTCACCTGATCATAGAAGGAGAGCAGGTTGGAGAGGCAGGATCTGCCCTTCCTGAATCCATGTTGGCTGGACCTGAGCCCTTGGCCATCCCTCAGGTGCACAGTTATTGTCCCCAAGATAACCTGTTCCATCAGTTTCCCTGGCACTGAGGTCAGGCTGACAGGCCTGTAGTTCCCGGGATCCTCCACCCGACCCTTCTTGTGGATGGGGATCACGTTGGCCAGTTTCCAGTCACCTGGGACCTCTCCGGTGAGCCAGGACTGGTGGAAAAGTTCCCTGTTTAGCTCTGGAATGCTGGTTATTTTATGCAAAATTATGTTTGGACCGAGTAGAACGGCAATTTATATACAAAAAATAAAAAGAAAAAACTACATTTAACACTTTTGAAAATACAATTAGTCAAATACAACTTCACACTGAAGTAGCCCCCACTGGCCCCAGAATAAAAAGATGCAAAAACAAGAGCACAAATTTAGGAAATTTAGGAAACCGAGAAGGAGGTTTGGAAATCTGCCACTAATGGAATCGAACAGATACGGCTTACGGAATAACCCCACCGGTTCTGTGTGTAATCATTCCTTCCAGCTTGGCCTCTCTGTATTAACTCAGTTTTTAATCTTCCCTGTTCAACTGGCACAGCGTTGACTTCAGCTTTTTGGTGTCCATTTGTTCTACCACATGACATCACGAGACGCCTGCCAATAACAGAGAGATGCCTAAAAGCCTTGAAATTTTTGGCTTTGGGACTCCAGGTTTTCTGAGAACTGTTAATTTACTTTGGCTTAAATCCTAGATTTTGGCTCCACTTGAGAAAAGTATTTCACACACAGTAATTAAACTTGTAGTGGACAACACCAGAGCAATAGGAGACTAGTTCCAAAAGGAGGATGTTGTCTAGTCACGTCTTCCTGACGTTTCTCCTCTTGCAGCCACAAGAAGAAAGCAGGGAATGAGCTGGGCACCAGGAGTGCAATTTAAGTTCTAGTTAGACCATTAAGGAGGGAGAAATGGCTTTTGTTAGACAAAACTTTATATATAATCACAAAACTGAAGAAAGCCTGGCTGCAAATTAAAAACCAACTTAAACTTAGGCCACGTAAAACTCAGAACAAGCCATTCAACCTTACAGCACCAGCAAAAAAGCTAAAAGGGGAGAGATTTAGATTACATCTGAGGAAGAAATTCCTCCCTGTGAGGGTGCTGAGGCACTGGAACAGGTTGACCAGGGAGGTTGTGGCTGCTCCATCCCTGGAAATGTCCAAGGCCAGGTTGGATGGGGCTCTGGGCAACCTGGTCTGGTGATAGCTGTCCCTGCCCATGGCAGGAGGTTGGGACTGGATAGCCTCCGAGGTCCTCCCAACCCAAACCATTCTGTGATTCTATGAAATTATCTTCATGGTAATTTCCCCACCAAGCAACGCTTCATGGGGTCTTAATGGCACCAAGTAGGAGAGGCCTCATCTCTCCCCGCCATGTGGGGATTCAAAAAAAGGTAAAATAGGGCAGGGGCAGCACAAAGACACTGTTTTGACCCTGAAAAAGCGGCCTTTATCCTTATCAGCAATAAAGGCCCTTGGGCTGCTCCTTCCCCAGAGCTTCTGGGAATTCAGCAGTATTTCCCTGTGCTGCTCAGAGAGCAGGAGAACAGAAATGGCACAATACAGCAAGTTCAAATACAGTACAAAATAGTCTGCAAAAAATAGCTGGGCCTTGTAAGAAATATACTTCTCCATGGAAACCACCAGACGCTCTGGATTCTGGCAGACTAGAGAAAACGGGTTCGTATTACTAAAGGAAATGTCTGTGCATTTGGGCTTTTATCTTTCTAACCTTTGGAAAGAGGAGCAACTGCTGGTCTCCCGAACAGATCAGGTTCTTTCACCCTTCCCTGTGACTCTCCCCACCCAGCAACACAGCAGCTCCCAACGGACACAAGGATGGGCAGAGGGGGACGCATTTTGCAGGTCTCCGCAGTGCTTTTAATTACAGATACAGGATGGAAAGCAGCAAGGCAAAAAAAGAGAAGACACCCTGGGGTTTTAAAACATCTGTCCGTGCAAGCAAGACACCTCCACGTGTTGACGTGCGGAACGAGGCAACGCAACGTTGCCATAATACATTAACAGACCTATAGATTTCAACATCTGCCTATTCCAAACTCGAGTAAGTGCAAGAGAAGCCATTATTGTTCTCTCCCTCACCCAAACCAGTTTCCACACTGGGTGCCAGGTGGGGAACTATGGATGAATTAACTCCCCACCAGCACTGATGGGATAATTAAACTCGCCTGTCTCTACGTTTCACACCAGAAAGCAGATACCAAACCTGTGAACCTCCACTTTGCTGCCGTGTCCCAACAAAGCTCTGACCTCTTACCTGCGGAGGCTGGGATACACAATTCATCAGAACCTAATAGAATATTTTTTTAAAAGAAATAAAAGTGCTGCAGCCTCAAAACATGAAAGGGATGGGCTACAAAAGGAGCGCTCATATAAAGAGCAATTATATTTTTGATATCTAATGGTTCTGCCTCAGGAAGCAAGAGCTGGCTAGCATCAAACTGTATAAAAGAAAGGATTATGGGCTCACACAGAAAAAAAAAGAAAAAGAATGCCATTTTGATTTAAAACTCAGCAAAGCACAGTGCAGATTTGTTATTTTAACTTGTAGCGCTTAATTCCTGTAATGAACCAGAGTGCCATTAACAGCAAAAAATACATTAAATACTTCTGGTACAAGAAATTAAAAGTAACCTCATTTCTCATCAGTGGGGAACGGGCCATTCTTCACTTTTCGAAAGCATCTTGCGTTTGCACAATGCACATCTTGGCTATGTACGAAAAAGCAGGAAAAAAGCGAAAACAATTCTCTCATTTCTGAGAACCTGCTACTCCACAGTGGTTCCCAAGGCCAGGTTATGGTAACTCCCAGCCAAAGAGAGTTTGAATCTCCTTCTCTGGAGACATTTGAAACTTGCCTGGTCATGTTCCTGTGCAACTTGGTATAGGGCATCCTGCAGTGGCAGGGGGATTTGATTGGCTGATCTTTTGAGGTCCCTTCCAATCCGTAATGTTCTGTAAATCTGTGAAAGGAGTCTCAACCCTTCTGACTTCTCGACCAGCATCAGAAGCAGCTCCCACCTGCGTCACTGTGATTCCAAACTACCAGTACCATAATCAAGTTTTAAAATAAATTCTCAGCATTTAATTCCCAGCCCCAGCAATCAGCATTATGGTTGAAACAGACTTTGCACAAAAAGAAAACGATTCAGTTCTTTGTCAAGAAATTAAAAGATAATCCCCAATTATTCAGAACACTTTTGTAGTTTTGCATCTCCAGTTGCCATTTTGCTTTTATAGCAGGTGTCTGGGTAGTTTGGTTGTGGGGTTTCCTTAGAGTGTCGTGTGCCCAGATGGTTCAGAAATTATTCAGAAGCGACTGCTGCTCCCTGTTTTGAAGGGGGGTTATGTTTCCTGTGTCTTGTTTAAAAGAAGAAACATGACCAACTAAAACTACATGAACATGCTCCTTCTGTATTAGTTCATTTAAAAAACTCTCGCCAAGTGTTTGGTTGGGTTTGTTTTCCCTTTCTTCCTCACAGTTGTGCGCAAAGGTCCTCCAGGAACAGAAAGAAAAATGTGGTTACCCTGACAAGGCACTGGGAACCCAGTAGCGTGGAGACATTTGCCTCCCTAAGAGAATGGGCAGTTGATGCTCTGGCAGGGGGATTGGACCAGATGAGCTTTAGAGGTCGAATCCCTAATGTTTTGTGATTCTGTAATGGTTATGGTGATCAAAAATCAGAACGATCTGTTTTAATTGGTGTAATTGTATTTATTTAAATCTGTGTTGGTCCTGTCTAAATTATTTCCCAAGGCCTCCAACCCCTTATAAAATCCCTGAGAGAGGAAAGGGGTTTTGACATGAGCTGGTTTATGTGTGTTCAGTTAAGCAAAGTCTAAACCCACTTCAGAGCTCGATGCCGAACACTGCTTTTTCTACTCTATGAAATAGTGTTGTGCTAGAGCTGACCTGCAAAAGGGGCTAAGATGAAACAGCCTGCCCCCCTAAATCTTCATCTGTCTCCTCACAGGCTTTCACAGAAACCCCAGCTCCTCCTCACCTAATAAAACTGCTACAGAAAAACCGTAGGAAAAGGGTTTCTGTGAACAACTCAGAAATGGTGGTGATGAAGGAGCAATGGGTTCAAGCTCGAAAAGGAGAGGTTTAGGCTGGATCTTAGAAAGAAGTTCTTCAAAGTGTGAGGGTGGTCGATCGCTGGAATGGCCTGCCTGGGGAGGTGCAGCTCATCCCTGGAGTCATTTAAGGTCAGGCTTGATGAGGCTCTGAGCAATCTGACCTAGGTAGAGCTGTCCCTGTATAGGGAGGTTGGACTAGATGACCTCTAGAGGTCCCTTCCAGCCTGGAATATTCTATGACAGAACAAACAGAAATGGGTCTATTGAGAGATGCGATACATAGTGCTGCTGCCTTCCATTCTGACACAAAAGTTTTATTTCCTCAGGTGACACCTCCTGCCAACCATCTCTGTGGCCATCACTTCCGTCTTTCTTATAAACTCTCCTGAAAACCCAACCTCAAACTTCACATTAACTTTTTCAAAGGGATGAAGTAATAGAACATGAAATTATGTTTAAAAGAAATAAATTTAATTTATCCTATCAGAAAACAAAGTCATTTAATCCATTCTCTTCTTCTCTTACTTTTCTTTATCTCATGTGTTTCAGATGTCAAGGCTGGAGCCCACTGGAGCAGGAACCTGCCCAAAGCACAATCACTCCTCTACCCTGAAGGGTCCACATTTTAGTAAAAACTTTTGGGTTTATTTTTCATGAATCCATTAAAAAATACATGTATAAAGGTCCTTGTAAGTGTTTAGGTTTTTGTAAGTGTTTTTGTTTTTATAAGGACTCATTAGAAGGGAAAAAGCCTACTGACAATATGGAAAAATAAAAGTGTTACACAAAAAAGAGCTGTTGAGAGCATCAGATAGCTTAAAAAAATTGCTAATTTCTTTAAATCACAGCAAGCCCAGGTTTGGAGGAAGCCACAGAAGGTACATAACCTTAAGGCAAAAATGTAGGGCTCCTCTTGATGTCTTTAAAACAAGCAGATAAAGGAGAGAGGAAATAAAACTCTCTGGTTCAACTATGGAGTATGTTTTTGTACAGCCACAATTTGATATTAAAACTGTATTTAAAGACAGAATTTGACGATGGAAAGGCTGATGGAGGATGACTGTGTCTGTCTGCAACATAGCAAAGCATCATGGGTTGAAAGCAAAGTCACTCTGGCCCATTTGCTTCCCCACTTTGGGAAGGCTGGAAGGGAGAACATAATTTTGCACCATTTTGTGTCTAAAGGCACTTCCAAAGGCTTCATTAGAACATTTGATCCTGAGTAGAAGACTCTCAGAGGATGCAACAAAGCTTTTGCACGGTTCCAGCTTCGGCTGACAGAACAAAACCAACCCCAGCCAGAGGGAAGAATCTTTGCCACAGTTAACAGGGAATGAAACTCTATCACAGCAAGGTGCTTCTCCATTGTTTCACCAACACAAAGTCCAGGTTTTCCTTGTCTGTGTGCCTAAACGGTTCCAGGAGAGCAGAAGATAACTGAAACACAACCCACCCTCCCACACTGCTCTTCCAGCCACTGTGCCAGCCAAATAAATATTTGTAGTATCTCAACACTTCACACAAACTCAGTCCAGTATTTCGAGTACCTCTAGAATTTCAAACCACTGGGCAAGTACAAAGATGCACACAAATACCTGTGCTGCTGGTATTTGGCTGGGATATCCTTGGGAGCACAGTCTGGGGCTGGGTTGCTGGCTGGGACAATCCCAAACTGGCTTAGCCCAGAAACTCGTCCAGCATCCATTCCCCTCTCCAAAGACAAATGGGATGGATGACACACACCCAATGGACCCATATGCAGGCAAACCACCTGGCTTGGGTTTTACCCCTTAGGAAGAATCACAAAGCATTTACAGGCAACATCTTGGGTATTCCAACACTGTTTAAAGCTCTGTTTTTATAGTTTACCAGCGTAGGACTGTTCCAGCTCAAAATCTGTCAAGCCACGTGTGTGAAAGGCTTGTGAGAATAGGCAGAGTGCTTCAGCACCTGCTCATCCACACAACCCAAACATCACCAGTTTGCTTCATGCCAGAGGGGAGAAAGGAAGTGAGGATTTGAGCCATAAAGCCAGTTACTTGCCTTCCACTGACTTGCACTTGCAGTGAAATTGCACTAAAATATTTTTTCCCTCGTTTTAATTTAATTTAATTGAGAAGCAGGTGCCCGCTGCCATCCCGCAGGGCACATTTATATAGTCATGCTGATGTTACAGAGGTTCCCTACCATTAGTGCTACACAAGCCAGTCTCCTTGCAGGGATAATTCAAAACATCCACTGATCCATGTACAGAACCAAAAACACCACCGAGGATGACCTATGGTTCATAGCAAGGAGAGCAACACGAGGCAGGGAAGGGCAGAGAAAGGATCAGAACTGGAGAGCCAGAGCAGCTCAGTTACCTGGGAGATCACCCCATGATAGGATCTACTGCTTTCTCAGGCTAATATGATGTCAAATCCCAAAACCACGTGAAGGTTCCTCAGTGAAAAGGTCTGCTTCCAAAGATCAAGAGACCTGAGCGTCTACCGAACTCTGCATGAGCCGTATTCACATGCGCAGCTCATTGATAAAAATAATACCCAGTTCCTCAGCCGGTGCAGGGACCGGGCAGGGATGGCATCATTAGCTCCATTTTACAAACTGCAGAGCTAAGACAGTGAGTGAACAGGGCTTGTCCCAGATTGCTCCCTCCCTGGAAGTGAAGTGGCCAGGCTGGATGGGGCTCTGGGCACCCTGGTCTGGTGAGAGGTGTCCCTGCCCATGGCAGGGGGTTGGCACTGGATGGTCCCTGAGGTCCCTTCCAACCCAAACCAGACTGTGATTCTATGAAAATTCATCCTTGCAGAGGCAGGAGGAGACAACCCATTTTTCTGCTGTGGGTTACACCCCTCAATGCCCAGAACAAGGCAGAGCTCATTGAACAAACATACTGCCAGGAACTCAGACCATTTCACAGACAGATTTTAATAGATTTGAAACCCTCTGAAGTCAAAGCAAGAATTTCCATGAAACCACATTAACTACATGTTCTGGGGGGTTTTGTGTCTTTTTCTTTTTCTAAAAGTATTAAAGACAAGAATATTCCTCATCATTCTGTCCACTTCTTGGGAGGAGGGGTAGGTGCTTGGCACCAAACGTATAATCAAGTGTTCAGATGTGCTTTGGAGTTTTAAAGCGAGACATCTACAATAAAAGCAATCACAGGCAACAAACTACTAAGAAAAGCAGTAATGGGATTATCTGTCAACACAAACAAAGGGATAAACGCAAGCAAAGCCATCAGTCCCTGAAACCTAATTCCCGTCTATTTAATCTGAGACTATGGTGAGCAGATTAAAGAACCCGAGGAACAAATAAAAAGGTTATTGATTGCAAAATTCTTATTTTAAACAAGGTATTTATTTGTGGTTTAAGCTAATCAGAGCACAAAGTGTCCAGCAGCAGCCAGTTTCACCATAGACACTAAAGAACCTGCACCATCCCCTGGGAGTAGCTAACCGCAGGGGTGAAAGTCAAATGCTAGTAATGGAGCTCCCATTTGCCTTCTTCCAGAGGGTTATCAGACACTGGAACAGGCTGCCCAGGGCAGTGCTGGAGTCCCCATCTCTGAAGGGACTTAAACAACACGTGGACCTGGTGCTGAGGGACCTAGTATAGGTGTGACCTGGCAGTGCTAGGCCAGTGGTTGGACTTGATGATGAAACCAAAGATTCTGTGACTACGTGGAAATTCTCTTTCTTTGCCGCATTCCAGCAGCAGGAAGAAAACGCAAGCCCGTGCTAAATCACAGCTTAGCTGAAGGCAAACACACACATTCAAAACCTCCTTTCACTTTGCCAGCTTTAGTTGTGTAAACAAGTCCAAAGCTGAAACACCCTCCTTTAGAGCCTCAGGACCAAGAAGCCAGTGCAGCCCTGAAACTGCGATCCATCGCATCAGAGGAGCGATAAAAAGTGACAGATCCTCGATCCATCTCTGCTGCCTGACGTGCTCCTGAACCCTGTGTTTTAGAGCTCAGCATAGCTCATCTTTGCTTCTTTAAACACAGTAACTACTGGATGTGGCATAAAAACCTCCCCTGGCTGTTCACATGAGCTGGCAGGTGAGCACATGTGCACATGCACACACAGGCACTGCCCTGGCAGGCGGTGAAGCACAGGGATGAGGGCTGGCATGTTTCCCTTCCTCCCCCTCTTCCACAGCAGACCCTGTCAGCTTCCCTCTTGCCTTTCCTGTGTTGAGCTCAGCCACCAAGGCTCAATCCACACAAAAAGTCTGAAGGATCACACAGAAGCATCCACCCTGTTTCCCTCTCCATCATGTTCATGTATTCATCTGAGCATGTGGAGGAGGGAAAAGACGGGCCTGTCAGTGTGAGAAGCCTACAGCAGCTCTCAGTTAATTCAATGGGACCCAACTTGTGATCCAGTTAAACCCCAGCACTTGGGGACCAGCAGAAGTATTGTCACCGCTGCCAATCCAGATGACTGACCCCAAGAGCTCACAATGTTGTGCTCATTTCTTATGCTGTGATCAGTGAAGACATCCTCGTGCAGGCTCTTGAGGAAGAGGAAGCCTCGGTGATGTCACTGGGAAAGCTGCCTCAGACTCGCACAAACAGAAGATGTCTTACCCTACTGTGCTGTGCCCCAGGGTAATAGACAGGATTCTAGATCCTTGCCATCTTTTTAGGAATCTGGTTCAGCTTCACTTTTCACACAAAAGCAAGAGACATAACTTCTCCTTGTGTGAGATCCAAGCTCTAGAAGAAGAGTATAGAACAGACCAGAAGGGTCCATATTAAAGACATCCCTGCTCACTGCACGGGATTTGGAGTAGATGACCTTTAAAGGTCCCTTCCAACCCAAACCATTCGGTGATTGTGTGTGTATTTTTCATCTCTCCCCACATGATTGAGAAGATTTTCTGCAAACAATTCAGCTATCCACCTAATGCTTACTTAATGGAAGTGTTTTCAGAAAAACACTACAAGAATTTTCAAAAAGAAACAATTAGCATTCACAGTAATTTGCATCTACTTTCCCCCATTTCTAAAGCAGCAGTGTTCTGCTTTAATATTAACCCCTGCTTGCTCCTCAAAGCCCAGTGCCGGGAGTTTAGCCACACAACTCCCATTAGAGACCATAGGAGTGATTCAGTTCAGCGGTGAAAAGATTATATGGTGGTGCTGGAAACTTGGAGGGGGGGGACTACCCTTTGTTTTTAAGCATCCTGTGTGTCAGCAAAATGAGAGGCTTCCATCATGCCACAGCTACTTTCACCAGCGCTCTTTTAGTTCCTAATCCCTTCTCCAATGCATCTGCAAACCTCGGCAATGGACCAGCAATGGGATTTACAACTGCAGACTTGACCAAATCACTCACCACCATCACCTGCGGTGCCCTGAGCACATGATAGGCTGAGCCCAGAGCAGCCAAGCTCCTCCAGAGGCTGGAAGGGACCTGGTGCCTGGAGTGGGGAGGGGGTTGGGAAGGCCTCATTAGCCTGAAATTCTAAGCCAGGCTCATTTTGAAAGCCAGATACCTCATGAACAATTACACTTTGGAAATCACAGTAACCACTTTACACTGGGAAGCCTTGGGTTTCAAAAACATGAATCCTAACAGTTTAGGTTAGGTTGGGCAGGGACACCTCTCACCAGACTAGGTTGCCTAAAGCTCCATCCAACCTGGTCTTGAACACTTTCAGGGATGAAGCAGCCACAGGGTTCCAGGGCAACCTGTTCCAGTGCCTCAGCACTCTCACAGGGAGAAATTTCTTCCCAAGATCTAAACTAAATCTCCCCTCTTTTAGCTTTAGCCCATCCCCCTTGTTCTACCACTAGAGTCTTCAGCAGCACATCCCACCTTTGAGATTTTGCAGAATAACAGAGCATGAGTATCTGACTCACTGTGTATCTCTGATTTCTCTGAAGACACAGCATGCCTTTATTCACAAGGTAGTCTGTGGCCCAAGTGGGTTGGCCCCTGGGGTAGGCACCATTTCCTCTGCCTACATCATAGAGAAGAAGGTGAGCGAATGGGGACAAGACGAAGCGCTGAATAATTCCCACGAAATGAGACGGTGTTTGCAAAGGTGCCCAAGAGACTTCTGGCTCAATCAACATGAGATGAGCAGACTCTGTGAGGCAAAGAAGAAAGGGAGCAGCTTCTTATTAAAACACGGCATCTCATGCTGTCTAACACAGAGCTCCACAAGATAGCAGGTGGGGGTTTTTTTCTCTCCCCTTTTCTAAAACCCTGAAGAATTCCATGAGAAAAAAAACAACTCAGCCCAAGTTTAAAGACTCCACATCTGATGGCATCTAAGCAGAGACCACTTGAGCAATGCAGTGCTGTCCCCTGGGTACACAAGCTGCTATTCAGTCTTTAAGAGATCACATACTCCTTTTCCTGCAGGACCCCTGCCTTCTTCAGCTCGACGGTTTGATGGGAAGCAGCAAGTGATGCAAAACAAACAGGAAGAATCTTGTCAATCCCTGCCCAAGTTAGCAGCAAGTTCTGGGAGTGACAGCAGCATCAGGGCAGGTTTGGATTTACATTCAATGTTACTGCAATACATGGGGTTGTAAACAAGATGGATGGTGTGCAGGGAGTAGACAGAAATACAAGGAGGATCTGGACTGTTCAGACAATAGGCTAGTTTATTCATGCTGAGCTCAAGTACAGACACCAAACCATTCGCTGGATGCCAAGGGACGCCCATAACCAACAATGTATTTCTTGGTTGTTGTGATATAAATGGTACAACGGATGGATTTCTGAGAGATCCTCTGCAAAACATAATGTGGGTGTTGAAGGGCTTTGTTGGGTAAGAAGGCTTTAGTTTGGTTTTTAAGGATGAAGAAGCCCAGACAGCATTATGTTACTTAAGTACTGAAGCACAAGTCTGATAAGGGAGTGGGGGGTAGCCCAGAGGAAAGGAGGCCAAGGGGAGACCCTCTCACTCTCTACAACTATCTCACAGGAGGTTGGAGAAAGTGCTCCCAAGGAGCAAGTGACGGGACGAGAGGAAACAGCCTTAAGTTGCACCTGGGGAGGTTTAGGTTGGATGTTAGGCAGAATTTCTTCACCAGAAGGGTTATCAAGCATTGGAACAGGGTGCCCAGGGCAATTGTGGAGACCACATCCCCAGAGGGATTTAAACAAAGTGTCAACCTGGTGAGAGGGACACAGTTTACTGGTGACCTGGCAGTGCTGGGTCAATGGTTGGACTTGATAGTCTTAAGGTTTCCTCCAACAAAAACGATTCTGTGACCAGAAGGATGCGTCACAGAGAGAGGTTCCATGTCAACATCTCCTAAATGAGGTAAATGCAAGAGGTCTGAGCTAGAGATGAATGAATTCCAGGCTTGTTGACAGCACACCAAAACACCCCTTTGGTCTTTCACTCCCTGAGATAATTTCGAAGCCTACAGGCATGTAGTAACTTCAGCAATCTCAAACAATGCAACTGTGTGTAAGGGAAGGGATATTTTTTATCATCAACCGCGCTGCTAACCACAAGAACCCAGTAACTTATCCACATATGTGCTCCTGCTACAGAGGAGGCTGTGGGGCACCAACACTTCTTGCGTATTTTGCCTTGACTATTTCCTTCACACAAAAATAAATAGTTACAGATAAACCTCAGGAAGGGATAAAACTCACTATTGCACCTGGCTTTGCAATAAATAAAGTCACCCTCTGAAAGCTGTATCATGCTCTCTTCTCTTTCTTGTGAGTGCAATTAAAGACCTGCTCAACCTGCCTACATACAAAATTCAGTAGCCTGTAGGACTTTGAAATGCATTATAACCCGATGTGGAACAGCCAGTGGATCATTAACACTCTCCTTCAATGTAAAAGTTTAAAGACTATGTGAGAATTGAAAATTAGATCCGCCTCTGCCAGTTTGGTTTATATGTGGCACCAAGTGGTATCTTAAATGCTTCAAACTGCCCTGGCAACTGCCCACGGTGTGGTGCTGGCTCACTGTTGCAGTTTGAGAACTGCTAGAACTTGTAGAAGTACTTTCATGAGGAAGAAAAGTTGTGTTGTGTTCTGGGGGACCTGTTCCCGGTTGCACAGGTCTCAGGACCCTTCCCCGGAAGCGTCTGTTCTGGGACCTGCCCCTGAAAGGTGGGCTGGGGGAGCCTATAAAAACCGGTGCAGGGTCTTTGTTTCACGCCCTTTTTTTGCGGGCTATGGCACTGAAGGGAGCACCCCCCCACCGCCCTGGGAACGGGCAGTGGGGGAGGTGAGGACTGCGGCTCCGGGGTGGGAACAGCGGCTCCCGAACCAGCCAGGGCCCCCAAACCAGCCGGGGCCCCCGAACCAGCCGCGGCCCCCGCCTGACCCAGCCGCTGGCGGGCACCTGCCGCCGCGGGGTCTGGAAGCGACCCCGGCCGCAACTTGCCGCGCGGCCCTGGACCTAAGAAGTAGTGGCCCCAGACCGGAGAAAAAGCCACGGACGCACGACGACACCGGACCGAAGCAGCTCCCGCCGCCACGGCAGCGCGGTGCAGCTGCTGCTCGCCGCCACACCGCACCCGGACTGGAGAAGCAAGACTGGTGCAGAAATGCCATCAAGACCCCTCCACCATGGACAGCCTTCAGCATCGGTGAGCTGGGCTACTCCTCTTCCCCCTGGAGCTGAGACAGGAGAGGGAGAGGAGAGGATGTCTGAAAGACCCTCTCGGCCACGTGTGGGGTGTGGGGGGGTGCGGCCCTGCTGACGCCATGCGGTTGGTCTCCATGTTGGACCCCACACGCGGCTGGGGCCCTGTGACTGGGCTGCCGCCATTTTGAAAGGAGTGATCAGCAGGAGGAGAGGCTCCTTGTCGTTTCTGCCGCTGAGAAAAGACTGGCAGCGCTTAGGTTTGGGGCAGAGCTCCTTCGTGCTTCACTAAGGAAAGCAGGAGGACTGGAGCATCCTCAAACCTTGGATGTGAAAGACAGAGACTGACTGGGTCCTTTGAAACACATGCAGCTGCACAGAGGGATGCAGGTGTGGGCGCTGATCAGTCAGGCCATCCCTATGCGTTGAGCTGGAGAAGCCACGCTGAAATGCATGCGGCTGCACCAAAGGATGCAGGTGTGGGCGCTGAGAAACTCAGGCCATCCCGGACTGACATGCTTTCCTTCCCAGGTCTCTAAATTAGAAGAAGATCCAAGGCCCAAACTGGAGTGGTTTCCCATTCTATTTTCTAAGGTTCTGTGAGGGCATTAATGACACAGTTTGTGTGCACCGACTTGCATAACCTTTTCTGTGTATAGTTAGTGTTAATAAACCTTTCTGAAGTTTCCCTAAGCCATCAGTTGTCTGGTGAATTTTATCCGAGATGCCATTGAGACCTCACTGCTTTGCTTTCCTTTCTTTGATATTGAATTGTGGTCCTGAACCCACCACAAAAATTGGTGCCGAAACCCGGGAGCAAAGCACTTTGAGTTTCAACCCGCTACACTCACTGTGCTGACAGCACTGGGGAGGCTCAGGCACTTGCAGTGGAACAGCAGAAAGGCTTTGCTGGACCCAGAAGCCTGTCTGGCCCAAGGCGGGCTCCAGAATGAAATTCAGAGGGGAAAAATCGTTGTATAAACAGAAAATGACTGCTTCCCACAAAAGCTTCCTTTGCAAACCAGCTTCTACTCTATAAACTCAGCTGCTTACACTTGATGTTTTCTGCCGGGTGCAACACCAGTGGCACCTCTCACATTACGAGCTGACGCATCCTCAACTATTAGCAACACAACAGAAGAGGAGATCTTGTCCATCACCTGGAGATAAAACACAAACCATGCCAAGCTGTCCTCCTGAGACTGGCTCACTGCTGCATGAAGCACACTGCAGCATTTGTTAAATAAATCACAAAATACGTACATCCAGAACGACAGTTCTGACTCCAAAGTTTGGGGAATGGGAAGATCCCAGGAGCTACTGCCCTTCCAAAACCATTTTTCAAGCGACAGTTTCTCCTCATGGTCCTCTTTTAACTTATACCTCAATTATTTACCCTTTTTTTTGTAGATGAGAAGCTACAAGGCTAAAGGCAAGTTTTCTGGGAACCCAATCACCTGCAGCAACGTGTTGAGACTGTTTAAGCACCTCCAAGTCCCTACAGGTGATCAAGCACCTCTAAATCTCCTGGACTGAACTCCAGGAGTTCCTATACATGTTTCTATGGCATTGCTTAGAGATCTGACAGCAGCAGGACCCCACAGTACAAAGTTCTACGCAGAAAGCAGTTTTCAGTCCTTACCAAAAGAGCTTGGAGTCTGAAGAGACACTTGCATAGAAAAAGGGACTTAGAAACTGAAACAGCATCCTGGGAGCTGGCCAGAAACAATTTCCTATTCATATGATTTTGGTGATGAACATAGCTGGGAAAGGTAAAGAATTAGGGAAGCAAATTAGGTCTAAGGCAGGGGAAGAGAAGAAAAGATCTAGAGTGAAGATGAGAAGCGTAAGAGGAATAGTTGGCAATCCCAGCTTCCTCCTCACCACCACCGCTCCTGGCTGCTTCTGAACAGAACCACCCCAATTTTTGCCTGCACGCTAGAACTCTCCTTCTTCCCTTCTAAATCCATGTGGACTGTAAATTCCCAAAGCACCCTAAGTGCCCTCAGTACTTCACTAACAGTTAAGCTGAGGACACTGTCAGAATCCACATGTCCGTGGCTTGCAGTCTCCTTTGGGGAATCTGTCCACCCCCAGAGCAAGTCTGCCACAGATCTGTGGGCTGGCTGCTGAGGATGGATCAAGGGTGTAAAACAAGGAATTTAACACTAATTTCCTTCTCTGTCTCTGTCTACAATAGGTCTATGCAAGGTAACCGCAAGCCTAGGAATATTCGGGGTTTATTTGGGACATCTCTATTTATTTTTGAAGGCAGGGAGAAGGTGGTTTCACCTCCTACCTCACCACTAAGTGCTTGTTTTGAAGATGTGCGCTGGGAGAGCCAAGGCAGTTGGTGTCTGTGCTAATTCTGTAAGACCTGATTGGGAGGGAAGAATAGTGCATTTTCTAAAGGTCAAAGCCTATGCAATCATACATTTTGCATGGGTGAAAGTCACTTCAGTGACAGACCGAACAAAAGAGTGACAGGAAGGCAGAACAGCAGTGCTGAAATTTCAGGATCCCAGGTAAAAAGGGATCCTGAAATTTCACCGAGCTGTCTGTTTTGGAGAAGGTGGTTTCTAAAACAACTGCTATAATTTCACAGATCAATGCCTCGTTTTCTTGTTTTAATGCAGTTAAAAATCTCCTGAAAAACATATTTGAGGAAATTTGTTTAGGAAAATCTCCTGAAGGAAATATCCTACCATATATTTATTGGCAACAAAAATAAAGCAAATATATACGTACTGACAACATCACCTTTTCCAATCAGTTGGAGTAATTTACTACAGTAACAGTGTCGTGCTGAGAAAAGGATCTTTTGTGTCTAACTGCCATGTAGCTGTTAAGCATTTTAGCATACAAGTAAGACATTTTTCCCCTAGCTTTGCTTAGGCAGAAGTAAGGGAGAGGGGGAATAAAATCAGCATTTAAGCTTGGCCAGGAAATTCAAAATACAAACACAAAGCAACAGCAAGACAGTGTTTACAGTGCAGAGAGAGAGAGAGTATTAAACCCATGTTTAAGCAGAACCACAGATGGCTGCCCCGTGACCAAATCGATGGTGATGCCACACCTACAGCATCGTATCTTGGGTCACTCGCTAAATGACAAGTGCTACTTCACAAGCACGGAACAGGGATTTGCCCCAGCAATCCCACGGCCCTGATCCAAGGGCAGGTTAGATGGGGCTCTGGGCAACCTGGTCTGGTGAGAGGTGTCCCTGTCCATGGCAGAGGGTTGGCACTGGGTGATCTCCGAAGTCCCTTCCAACCCAACCCACTCTGTGTTTCTGCAATGCTGATGAAATAATCCGTAAACAAAGCCTGGATTTCTTAACTGGACAAATTGTCCCTATGAAGCAGAACAACTCTGTGCTTGGTCTTTTCCTTTTAAAAATAATTTAAAATAAACAACTTGGAGAAGGTGAACAAACTGAAAGTTCAAGTGGATGCCCACAGCTGGAGAGGGGAAGGGAAGGGAGGAGAAGCAAGTGAGACATCCTTCCCTTTACTACTTGAAGGTGTAAAGACTCCTCCATCATGACAGATTTTTTTAAGGAGCTATCACACATTCATAACACTAATTGATTTTCATAGAGAAGAGAGCAGATGAGGTCTCTTTGGGAACTGCCTGCTACATTTCTGCTTGAAAGGAGATCACTGCTGGTGTGCCTCAGCTCCTTCATAAAAAATTTAATTAACAATATCTCCAAGAACGAACCCACGGTTAGGTCTCCAGCTATCATGTGACTGCCAGCGCTCTGATGCACCACGGCAAATTAAACCCAAAGCAAACGATACCTGTCGCCCGTTGAGCAGACGGCACGTTATCATCTGGGCAGTTTCTCAGGGAGGAGCAGGGATGTGATGGGAAGCAGGACAGCACACAAAGGGACCGTGAGATGTCTGCATCCAGTCTGGCAGTGACAACTTGTTTTCCTAGCTGCCACTTTTGATGTCTACACGTTTCTATCTGTGACCCAGTGGCAGCGCCAGAAAGCAAAATGTTTAAATAAAGCACAAATACAGCTGATGATCTTTACAAATCTGCATTTCAGGAGCAGCGGGGATGGTGCACATTAGCCCTTTGCTCTCGGACGCGGAGGGACAACCATGTAAACGGAGACTGGCATGTCCTGAAGGAAAGGCGCTGCACCGTCATCCCTGAACAGCGCCAGGAATAGAAAGCAACCATGTGCCGGTCTGGAAGTCCCATCTGGCACAGCAATGAAGACAAGACCGGATTTCTCTTCTCTTTATCACCACTACCACCCTCACTGCCTTACCCCAGATTTGCTCCCATCCTCAGAGGATTTTTTTCCTTCAACAAACTGAAAGCAGGGTAGGGAGCGAACTGGAAACAGCAAAAGGTCCAGCACTACAGACACATTCCCAAAACCATGTATTGCTTCTGCAATATGGACTCTGGGGTGAGAAGCACAGAGTCCTGTGATTTTCTAAGATTTTCCTCAGCCACACAGGAATTAGTGAGCACTGATTTACTGAGGGACAGCGGACACTGCCCTGTGCTGTATTTTCAGCCTGTTTTGTGATCCTTTAGAAACTTTGGCCATTGCAGATGTGACCACAATATGCTTGATTTATCATCTGTAATGTCAGAATTAAAAAGGTTAACCAGCATTATTAGTCAAGGAAAATGAGGCAAGATTATCACCTGAATGGCAACACTGACACTGGGAGAAGTAGAAGTGAGGAAGGGCAGGCACCACCAGCATTCATCCTGCCCAAACCACAGGTTGTCCAGTCACGGCCACTGTCTGCAGGGAGGTTATGCAGTGTGTTATGAAGTGCCTCCATCACACAAACATTGTACCAAACCCACAAAACAGGCTTTTTAAAAGGACTACGTGAGAAATGCTAGCAAGGGGCTCTGGAGTTATCTGTTACAGCAATTTTTAGTGATTCGGGGGGTAGTGGAGTTGGGTCTGCCCAGGGAAGTGTTTTGGAAGGAACTACATGAGGACAGTGAAGCAGATTGTTCTTACGCTCCAGTCCGCACTTGTGTGACCTGGCCCTGCACACACATCGCCCCATCCACAGCCAATTTCACCCAGAGGTAACACTCTCCAGCCTCAGTGCTGGATTGAGTTGCAACAACCGCTTTGATTCACTTTGGAGGGATCTGCATTTCAGTCTCGGATAAATTTATCCTTAAGAATGAGCTGCAGACTCCAGCAATGCTAAAGCTCTTTTGAAAAGAAGGCCGGGGGAGGGAAAAGAACATTACAAATATACTATCTACCTAGCTCATCTCCACGACAGTTGGCAGCATTATCTTCTTCAGTAGTTCAAAAAAATGAAGGAAAAAACCCCCAACCATCAAGCCACCACCACTAATGGGATGCAAGAACTATTTTTATATACTTTGCATTAACATAAACACCATAGCCTTATTCAAAAAAGCCCTGTCAAATCAGCAATCTGGAAAAGAAGAGCTCCTGAGCACCCTGCTGTGCTGCTGCCTGTCCTGTGAGCTCCAGGAAAGGGTCAAAAATCTGCCTTGCCAACAGCCAACACTACTCTGTTTCCAATGAAAAGGTCCAGCCCTGTGCATTACCAGCAGTGTGTTCAGCTTAATGCACCTGCTACAGGTTTGGGGCAAAAAATTCAACAGATTCCAACAGTTCTGGGGTAACAAACAGGTTGCCCAGGGAAGTTGTAGTTGTTCCATCCCCCGCAGTGCCCAAGGCCTGGTTGGATGGGGCTGTGGGCAATCTGAGAGATGAGAGGTAATCCTGGTCTGGTGAGTGATATCCCTGCCCAAGGCAGGGGGTTGGGATCGGATGATCTCTGAGGTCCCTTCCAACCCAAACCAAGTCAGTCAAGAGTTGTTTAATCTTGAAATAACAAACAGTAAAAACACATTTGCAGAAACAAACAGAACTGAGAAAGGCAACAAGACGCTATTGAATATTTGAGAATGAGACCAAGGCATTTTGGACAGGAAGATCAAAAAGTAAACTGAAAACACAGTGTTTAGTTGCTGCTATAGATTTAACATCAACAAGATGAAGACACTGAGTGACACTCATTGCTGTATCACAAACAAGTTTGATCACAAACTTGTTCTGTCCTTGTACTGGAGGTCTGGTCTAATGTGAAACAGGACACAGGAAAACTAAAGCCCTGGATCAACATTGGGATCTACTTTATGCTACTTTCCTAAACCAATTGTTACCAACACAGCTTTTTTAATGCTTATTTTAAAAACCCAAAACAAATTATTATGCCTTGCAGTCATTGATCACTGATCCCTTTTCTGTTTTTAGGTGTGGGGAGATTCTTTAAGAAATTATTCCAAATAAACAGAACCCCAAGCATCTACTGACTATTGTCACAGATTCACAGAACATTAGGGATTGGAAGGGACCTCGAAAGATCATCCAGTCCAATCCTCCTGACACAGCAGGATCACCTAGACCAAGTCACACAGGGACATGGCCAGGCAGATTATTAACATCTTCAGAGAAGGAGATTTCACAACCCTGCTGGTTCATCCCCTTCCAGTGCTCTGTCACCCTCAGTGGGAAGAAGTTCCTTCTGATATTTATATGGAACCTTCTATGTTCCAGCTTACATCCATTGCTCCTTATCCTATCACTAGATGACATTGAAATGGCTCCATCCTCCTGACACCCACCCTCAACACATAGGAATATTTCAAATGAACTTTTTATTGTGCAGATTATACCCCATTTTACGCTCTTCAGAATGGGCTTTAATTTCACCATTTTCATGTAATCAACACTGTCTTAGTGATTTTATCTTTTTTTTGCAACAGATTTAAACTTGAAAAGACCTGCTTTTACATTAGTCATTAAAATTTGAGTTTCTCGTTAATGAGCAACTGTAGCAGCTATTTTTCTGGCTTTTTATTTATTAAGTATAGCAGTCCAGGTGTAAAGAAGACATGCAAATAGAACATGAAATATTTATGCTCCATGCAATATCTCCAAGAACAATAAAATAAAAATTTTAAAAGAGATAGGAAACTTTATTTTGAGAGCAAGTAAAAGCCTGCTAAAAAATCAGGCAGATAGCACTAGTGATTGGCTAAAAATAATCCTCCAGCACATGCAGAAAGGTCAGACTCTGGCCTGCACCAATCATTTGAAAGGTTTGTCAGCGACAACGTAGGCAAAATCTTAGCTAAGAATCACAGAATAATCCTAGTTGGAAAGGACCTCCTAGACCAGCCCCCACAACAACAAAAACCTGACTTCCTAAATATCTGATTGATCAACAAACACAAACTAACTCCCTCCATGCCTGCCCCTATAGCAGGGCATGAAGCACCATGTCTACACCTTTCTTAAATACCCGAAGGGATGGTGACTCAAACCCCTTCCCTGGGAAGGCTGTTTCAGTTCCCAACCGCTCTTTCTGTAAAGAACATCTTCCTAATATCCAATGCAAACCTCCCCTGCCTCAACTTCACACCATTTCCCTTCGTTTTGCCATTAGTTACTAAGGCAAAGAGGCCAACACCTATCTCTCTACAACCTTCTTTCAGGTGGGTGTAGATAGCAATGAGGTCACCTCTCAGCCTCTTTCCAAACTAAACCCGCCCAGCTCCTTCAGCTTCTCTTCAGACAACTGGTTCTCTAAACGTCTCTAGAGCTGGGTAGGTCTGCTCTGGACACGTTCCAGCATCTCAGTGTCTCTCCTATAATGAGGGGCGCAGAACTGAACAGAGTACTCAAGGTGAGGCTTCACAAGGAATGAGTAGAAGGGCACCACAACTTCCCTTCTCCTGCTGGCCACAAAAAAAAAAAAAAAAGATGAAAAGTCCCATCATTCCCAAATGACCACACAAGCAATAATTAAGGGGTGGTATTTTCCCCTCTTGTCTTGCTCTGGAAACCACAAATAAAACAACAAAAGCCCAATAAAAACAACGAAACCACACCACAACAAAAAAATCTCAACCAAAAACCCCAACCACACACAGAGAAAACAAACCAGGGGAAAAAAAAATCTGCAACATAAAAAACCAGCCACAACACCAGGCTGGGGGGGTGAACCATATGTTTTCCTGCAATGCTCCAGGATGGAAATCTGGCAATTACAGAGTTAATCGACACTCTAAAAGTATCTCACCCTGATATGCTGAGAATTTGCTGGGATCTCACCGAGAAACGGGTGATTCTTACATACCATATGTTCTGCAAACACTTGCAACAACACAGAGGGGAGCTGGGGATGGAAATCCACCTTGGCTGCTGAATTTCCCCGCTTTCTCTACAGCAGTGGAGTCCAACGGACAAAACTGGTGTGAATCTAGCAAACCTCATCTCATTGCAGCAGCCTGAGGGCACCTAACCAAGCTTTACCCATCAGGGCTGTCTCCAGGCTTTGCCAGCTGCCCCAGTGCCCTGCTGCCAGAGCAGCATTGGCTGTGTCACCTCCCCTGGTTTCTGATTCTCCATATCATCATGGGGCAGGGCAATAGAGCTGTAAAAACTTCGAACAGCAGCTGGGAAAGGGTAGCTCCACCACTTCAGTCTGCAGGACAGATCATTGCACTCATGGAGGATGCAGGTGTGGATCCAAAGACACCACTGGATATGACTGAAGGAGGGAACCACCGGACATGGCTAATGTTAACTGAAGTAAGGCAGATGCATTCTGTAGAACAGGACTGTCCTCATAAAGAGACTTACTGAACACCTACAAAGCAGAGTTTCTAAGTAAGTCATACCCTTAATGTTCCTTCTTGTCCACAGCATTTTTCTGCAAGGGACCAATTTCACTACTGCACTAATAAACACAGATAAAAATATCCCACAGGCAAAAAAAGAGAACAAAATCCCAATCTAGAATTAGTAAATAACACAGCACAGCATCACAGAGTACATCTAAGCTATTGTAAACTTACCTCCTCAAGAGTTTCCACATCAAGAATTCCTTATTGACAAAAAACCACATTGAGAACATAATACTGTCATTTTAGTGCTTATATTGCATGACAGTAATGGACATGATTATAAAATAAAAGGCAAATCACCTTTTTTAATCTACTGCAATTTACAGGCCTCATAAGTTCATTTACATACTTTGCCTGCCCCACCTTCCCCCCTAAGAATTGACAAAGAATACAGGAGGTCCTTTTTCCAATTTAAACCTTCGTCCTCTGCTGCAGTAATGTGAAAAATCTATACAAAATAGGGGAAAACACAGTCTTTGAATAGGTTTGCCTGGAAAAATACAAGAACTCTGATGATCTTTTCTCAGTACTGCTTATTTTAAATGCTACTCGCAACACTGGGGAGGTAAAAAAGCATTTTTACAACCAACAAATTCTGAAGGTGATGACATCCCTTTGCAAACAGGAGCTGCTGCCAACAACTAGCCACGCTTCCTTTTTTCTTCCTCTTTACCATACCTACAGTTTTAAGGAAATCTCCTTTTCATTAAAACAAGAAATGGGAGGTCACAACCAAATAAAACCTCCAAACCAATCCCACAACCTTCTGTCAGCTCTCACAGAATCATTCAAGTTAGAAAAGACCCTTGGGATCACAGAATCACAGAACATTAGGGATTCAAAGGGCCCTCGAAAGACCATCTAGTCCAATCCCCCTGCCAGAGCAGTATCACCTAGACCAAGTCATACAGGAACATATCCAGGTGGGTTTTAAAGTCTCCAGAGAAGGGGACTTCACAACCTCCCTGGGCAAATCCAACCATCAACCCCACTCTACAATTTCACCCTTAAACCAGATCCCCCAAACCACACCTAAGCGTCATTTAAACACATCCAGGGATGGGGACTCAACCACCACCCTGGGCAGCCCATCCCAGTGCCTGACCACTCTCTCCAGGAAGAATTTCTTCCTGATGTCTAGTCTAACCCTTCCCTCTGCTTCTGTTGCTAATGACCTGTGAGAAGAGTCCAGCACCAACATGTCTACATTGTCCTTTAAAATAGCTGTAGAGAGCGATGAGGTCTCCCCTTAGCCTCCTCTTCCTCAAACTAAACAGCCCCAACTCTCTCCATCTCTCTTCATCAGATTTCTTCTCCAGGCCCTTCCGCAGCTTCATTGCCCTCCTCTGCAATCACTCCAGCACCTTGATGTCTCCCTTGTACTGAGGCACCCAAAACTGGATCCAGTACTCAAGGTGCAGCCTCACCAGTGTTGAGTACAGGGGGACAGTCCCCTCCCTACTCCTGCTGGACACGCAGTTTCTGATCCAGGTCAGGATGCCACTGGCCTTCTTGGCCACCTGGGCAACCCTGCTGGCTCAGATTCAGCCACCTGTCAATTAGAACCCCCAGGTCCAACACTCATCATGGAGAGAAGTAAGGATGACAACAGAACAATAACAAGCTGCAGCTCCAAATTCAACCTCTACCATTACCTCCTACCTGGAATAGTCCATGCTGAAATCATTAGCTGGGAATTAATTAGCAGCATTTGAACTAGGTTTTTATTAACTTCAGATCCAGAGACACTGCACTGTGTTTCTCACAGAGGTATAGAGCGATATGGAAAACGGGAACACAAATATCCTCTTTAACATCAAAATGTTCATTCCAGGGTGCTCAAAAAGCTTTTCATGCCACATTATCCCATACAAATATAGGCAAAATGGCATTTATTATGACAGGAAAGAGCCAGGCAGGGTTGGAAGAGGTTAGTTACTTACAATGGGGCTTTTCTTCCCAAATTTGATGTATTTGATTTGAAGAGTTAAAATATCTTCTGAGTCTCTTAAAGCTCACATCTCAATAGGCTGCATATTGAGTACAAAATGAATTAAGAGAAGACACGTTGAAGGTCACACAAATATCTACAAGGACTGGAAACAATTTTGCAAAGGAAAAAGCTTAAACCTAAAAAGAAAATAAAAATGTGTTCCTGGAATATTGCTGCTCAAGGGTGAGGCAGCACCTGAGGAGAGCTCCATTAATAGGAGCTCCCATGCCCTAACAGATACCCATATCTATGAAATCAATGTGACAAAAGGTTCCTTCAAACTATTCCTATGTGTGTGTGCTCAACACAAGGTGAACACCATGGAAAGTCAGCAACTTAGAGCTTTTCCAA
This sequence comes from Rhinopomastus cyanomelas, assembly GCA_013400115.1. NCBI lineage: Eukaryota > Metazoa > Chordata > Aves > Bucerotiformes > Rhinopomastidae > Rhinopomastus > Rhinopomastus cyanomelas. The sequence goes on along the minus strand of VXBP01002338.1, from coordinate 85,904 downwards.
CCAAGTTTGTTGGGAATGTGTCCAGAGGAGGCCACAAGGATGATCAGAGGGCTGGAAGGAACACTTCTACAGTGAAGTCAGGCAGAAGGAGTTGGTAATGTTCAGCCTGGAAAAGAGAAGTCTCTGGGGGACTTTATAGCAGTACCAGTACCTGAAGGGGCTACAGGAAAGACAGAGATGGATTATTTACAAGGAACTCCAGTGATAGGACAAAAGGATGGGTTCAAGCCAAAAGAAGGGAGATTTATATTAGAGATTAGATCTGAGGAAGAAATTCCTCCCTGTGAGGGTGCTGAGGCACTGGAACAGGATGCCCAGAAAGGTTGTGGCTGCTCCATCCCTGGAAGTGTCCAAGGCCAGGTTGCAGGGGACTCCGGGCAACCTGTGCTGGTGAGAGGCGTTGCCGCCTATGGCAGGGGCTTAGACCTAGATGACCTCTGAGGTTCCTTCCATCCCAAACCATTCTACAATCCTTTGATTCTATGAAATTTAAGCTAACGTTGGGAAAAATTTAGCCAGGAGAAAGGAAGGTAGAGGATGAGGCTGAGAACATCCCCCCGCACTGAAGCAGAGTCCTGAGCGGCTGTGGCGTTTCTTGGAGACAAAGATAGTGGACTCTGAAATGCTAGAACGCAGAACGTAACTGCAAGATAATACATGCACACAGCATGCACTCCGCACTCGAACTGTTTATCAGATTGTAACAGCACTGCGGCATCCAGGAGCGCGTGGATGTGCTGTTTTGTTCACATTTAAATGTGCCATCTTGCAGTAGATGCTTGCACAGCAGAGTAAATACAATCTCTATATATACCCTGCGTGGGCGTCAGGGGTTATTTCTGACTGTCTTCATTAAACTTCATTGCCAATTTAAATGTAAAAAAAAAAAAAGCAAAACAAAAAAACTCCAACTACTCCCCCAAAACACTCAACAATTCTCAAAGTTATTTCAATCTGATTTTTATAATTATTTCCAGAACCTTTTCATTATGCAATTTCAAATAGTTGTTGAAAGCTAGCTCTAGTACGAAGTTATCCTTGACTCCAGTCAAGCAAACCAGACAAGCTAAACCTTCTCCCTCTTCCTCCTTTATTAATACACACAGACATGAATGACATTCACAGTATTTAGCCTCGAGAATGGTTTTATAGTAATAATGGCGCATCTTTTATAGGGAGGGAGCTAAGAGAGAAACTCCAAGGCTAATAGGTACAAATATTGCGCTTCAGATGCAATAAATAGAGCTGAACTGAGGAAACGTAACTGATAGCAGCAATCTGAAAGATGTGGGTTCTGGTAACCCTCAAGCTAAAGCGGATTAGGTTTTGTTACATCGGTCCTTTGTGTATTTTTGCACTGCCGTACCGGTTAAATTGACCTCTACGGGCATGTGTGTGTTGCTTTTAATGTTTTAATGGCTTCACATTTTAAACCTAACTTAGGCTCAGAAAAAAAAAAAAAACAACCCCAAACCCAACTAAATAAAAAATTCCCACCCGTGAAAAGGGAGAACCCTGCACGTGAACACATTCTGCGGAAACCCAGGGAATGCAGAGTAATTAGCGCAATGGCAGAAGGATGCGGAAGGGATGGTTTTTAAGAAAAGCAGAGACCAGAACAGATTACTCATGATTGACTTTGTGTCTGAGGATGAGAATCCAACCAGCACGCTCACGCAAAGCAAGAGCCTGCAAGTGAAACAGAGTGCTGCTGCTCCCAAAGGACTCAGTGACCTAGGAGGTCCTTTCCAACCATGATTATTCCGTGATTCTTTGACCGGCACAGATGGAAAGATTTGGTTTGAAATTTTCTTACATTGAAACACTTTTAATTGCCCATTTAAAACAGCCTGACCTCAGGGAAATGTTTTTGTGTCGCTAAAAGAACCTGCTCTGACAGAGGGGTTGGACTGGACGATCTCCAGAGGTCCCTTCCAACCCCACTATTCTGTGAGTCTATGAGTTCTGAAGTTCCTGCCTTCAGAAGAAGATTCAAGGGTCAGTAGAAAACAAACTTCCACTGGAGACACGAGAAAGCCTCAAGCCAAAACCACCAGAAAACTTCACAGTAAGTTTTTTTATTTTACAGCTGAGCAGTAACAAACCTTCTAGATATTAAAAGAAACGAATGGCACATTAAGCAATGTGCTAACTGCAAATTGTCATTTAGCACCGTGAATCTATGGATTTTAATGACAGGGTCTCATTTACATTTAACAATCAGTGTACTAGAACATTTTGTGGAAACTAGGGATATTTTCTTGTCTCAGTAGGAATATATAGAAATTTCTTCTTGATTAACAGAAGAGTAAAGGAGTTCTGCCCTGAAATCTCAGTCCCTTGGTTTCTCTCTAGAGTTGGATGAATATCAACACCCTGAACGGCAAACCCTGACAAGAAAGCTCCAAAATTCAGCTGCTCATAATAATTATGTATTTAACGATTCTTCCACAAGAATAACATCACAAAGCACCTTACACTTGATTGTTCATATATACCAAACATCTGCTTTAAAATAAAAAACAACACGAGCGGCATAACTTGTTCTTAATGATACACTTTGGATGTGACTTTCAAAAGCACTTACAGCAACTCAGGAGCATAAATCCCACTGATACTCAATGGTATTTGTGCCCCTGATGCCTGTAGCCATTACTGAAAACCTCCTCTTCCAGAGCGTTGGAGTTATTCCAGAGGTTGTACGCAACAGAAGGAAATGGAAAGTGTCCTGAGGTATTTTATATTCTCCAGAAACACTGTGCGGCTTTAAGACAGGCATCAAGAACACTGAATACATGTACTTAAAACACTAACAGAGAGTTTAGGGAAAGGCTTGAGCCAAATTTAACAAGTGATTTTGGGGATAAGGGCGATTTTTGTTGCGGGATTCTCATTCTTCTTCACTCCAGTGGTTCATGGGATGAGCTGCAATGTAACTACATGCTTCCCAAAAATACCACTGACCACTGCACACCAGAAATATCTTCTCCCGCTTTGACATGAATAATCAAAACATTAGTTAAAGCTAAACTGTTAAGGTCTAAACTGCTAAACTAGGCCACTCAAAATGTGCATTTTTGGGGCAAGTCCTAATTAGTTTCCTCAAGCAGCCTTGTGGCACTGATCAGTGGAGCTCAGAAGCTGGCACACAACTGCAGAACACTTAAGTAGTTTTGAAATGGTCTTGCAGTTTTAAATGGACCAGACAAACCAATAAGCAGTGGTTCGTGTACCTGCTGCTGTATTGTTTTTTCCCAGATTACAGGAAGTTCAATAAACGATCTTCAACAGTAATGGATGAACACCCACCAGGTGCTGTTCCAACAAGCAGGCTAATCCATGAGTGGCTGTACAGGGAATCTGGTTGAACTCCATCACTCAGTAAGGAACTAGACAATCTCTAAGATCCCTTCCAACCTAAACTATTCCATGATATAAGCAGAAGCTTTATTTTTTACTAGATTAACTAACCTCTGCAGCCTGATTCTCATCATCCTCACTGAAGTCTTCGAGCTGGGTACCTACAGCACCTTTACACATCTGGGCCATTCTTTCAATTCTACCTTTCATGGAAAATAATGGATTAAAGGTTTTGCTGAAGAACATCACCAGCACAAACAGGGCCACAGCCACTGCTCTTACAGAGAAATGGGGTAAAACTGATGGATAGTGAGAGCATTTAGCACTTGTAATGATTACATAGCCTTTTTTTTTTTTTTGCCCAGGAGGGTTGGAAAGAAGAAAAAAAGCGCTGTACAGCTGCAGAAGCTGAGCAGTCACTCCTCCTGCCCTGACAAAAACATTAGTTACAACCTCACAGCAGCCCTTCAAGTCCCTGGGTGTACTCTCAGCAAGAAACCCAGCACGTGCTCCCAAATGCCGAACGACCAGGTCAAACACAGACATCTGGCAAGTGACTTCTAACTCTTGATTAGAATTGCTGATCCAGTATTAAATGAGCTATGTATCATTTCCATATGTCCTTGATTCCTTCCCTCACAGCCCTGTTCCTGGACATACTACAGATACATTTTGAGACTTCCTCTCTCAAGGGAGAACCCACCTGAGTTGTTGAATCAAGACCTTGAATAGACTCACTGCAAAGACACTGTTCAGCCCACTTAATCCTTAATTAGGGTTCCATTTTTTTAATAATCAGCTCAGGAGAAGCTGAAAAAGCAGATGCCAGGCCACCAAGGACACTGTTTCTACTGGTGTGGCTACACCGTTACTAGTCACGGCTCAGCACTGATGTGGTTGCACCAGTTTGACAGGAAAAAGGTTTCAGTGTGCAGCGAAGCTTCCCCCACCAACTGTTCCAGTCACTCCTGTAAGCACGCATCATACAAAAATCACACGAGTAACATGGATTTCCAAGGTGTGCTCATCCCCCATTGCCTTTGACACTCTACATTCCAGCTGTATCTATAAAGCAGCTTTGAAATGGAAAGAAAACCAAAATATTATGTTATAAAGCACCAATTTTACTAATTTACAAAGGAATAATGGCAAAGAAGGAAATACTAATCTTATTCCTTTCAAATTACAGACCGTGGCAGGTTCAAATTCATAGTAAAAGATGTAACTGGCTTGACATCGACCTGCCTTTTTCATAGAATCATAGAACCATTAGAGATTGGAAGGGACGTTGAAAGATCATCTAGTCCAATCCCCCTGACACAGCAGGGTCACCTAAACCAAGTCACACAGGAACACATCCAGGCAGGTCTCAAACATCTCCAGTGAAGGAGACTCCGCAACCTCCCCGGGCAGCCTGTTCCAGTGCTCCGTCATCCTCACAGGGAAAAAGGTTCTTCTGACATTTATGTGGAACCTCCTATGTTCCACCTTACAACCATTGCCCCTCATCCTATCACTAGATGACATTGAGAAGAGCCCAGCTCCATCCTCCTGACACCTACCCTTCAAATATCCTCCAGTCTCTAGGCACCTCTCCTGATCCCTGTAACTTAGCAAAGATGATGGAGAACCAGAACCGCCTTGTTGATGAGTGCTCCTCTCCTACTGGGCTCTTCCACCATTTGCATCAGGAAATTGTCACCAATGCACTGAAGGAACCTCCTGGACTGTGGGTGGCTGGCTGAGTAGGTCGTCCAGCAAATATCTGGGTAGTTAAAATCCCCCATGAGAACCAGGGCCTGTAGCTGTGAGGCTGTTGTCAGCTGCCTGTAGAAGACTTCATCAACTTCCTCATTCTGACCTGGTGGTCTGTAATAGACACCCACAACAGTGTCACTCATGCCAGCCTGCCCCTTAATTCGCACCCACAAACTCTCAACTCTCTCTGCTTTTGCCCCTGGACAGAACTCAATATGTTCCAGTTACTCTCTCATGTAGAGAGCAACTCCTCCACCCTGCCTTGCTCACCTGTCCCTCCTAAAAAGGACATAGTCATCCTTGACCACATTCCAGTCATGCGAGCTGTCCCACCAGGTCTCTGTAATTGCTACCAAATCATAATTGTCTGACTGGACACAGATTTCTAACTCCTCCTGCTTATTCCCCATGCTGTGTGCATTGGTGTACTGGCATTTCAGGCAGTGACCTGAGCATTCCAATTTCACCCTAGGACAGCAAGAGGCCACCTGGTTTTCATTAAGGCCAGAGGTCTGTCCCACTGGTGCTCACCCACCAACTACCCCACCCCACCTCGAATCTAGTTTAAAGTCCTCTGAATGACTCCTGCCAACTCCTGCTCCAGAACTCTTTTTCCCCTCTGAGATAAACCCTTCCCATACCTATCTGCTAGGTCTGATAAAACCGGTTATTACCAAAGAATCCAAAGCCTTGCCTGTAACACCAGTCTCATAGCCAGGCGTTAATGGACTGAGTCCTTCTATTCCGGCCTGTGTCCTCACCTCAAAATGGAAGTAATGAAGAAAATACAATTTGTGCCCCAGTCTTTCACCAAACGTCCTAGTGCCTTAAGGCCTTTATTTTCCTCAGGCTATGGGATACAGTTGCCTCCCCACCTGTCTGGACGATCAGCAGTGGGTTATAGTCAGCTTATCTAACCAGGATGGGGAGCAACCTCGTGATGTCCCTGATTTGGGCTCCAGGTAAACTGCAGACTTCCCTGTGATGAAGGTCAGCTCTGCATATTTGGTCCTCAGTCCCTTTCAGTTTTTCCCCCCCAGAACAATGAGAAATATAACCACGTACTATCAGGAATCAACCTGTGTCACTTGAGAAACAATCAAGACAATTTCTAAACATGCTGCTCTGGTTTCAGCGCACTCATACTTCACTGGCAGCTACAACAGCTCCAGACCCACTAAGACCTTCCATTAAATCCTGTAGGAATTAGACTTATGAAGATGGGCAGATACTCCTGTTGACCATTCCTGACCCATCTGCATCAAAAGTGCGCTGCTTTAATGGAAGTATTTACCAGAAAAAGCAGGAGTTTATGGGTTTCTTTTCTGCAGTAATGTTTATTTGACAATGATTTTGTGGCTCACAAGTCTACAGAGCTGGGAAATCCCATTACTGCTGACCATCCTCGCTCCTTCAACTCATCCAGTTGAAAACTCAAGTCTCCTCCCCCTCATTTATCTGTATATCTTCTTTTATCAGTGTTACTTAAAAAACTGTAATCTTAAATGTATTTATCTAAAATCCCTTTCCATTGAGAGTCCATGCAATTGTCTCTGTAACTCTACTCATCTTAGTTATACCTTCTACTAGCTACTCTCAGCCTGCAATGAAAACTAGACAATTTGGAACAGAGCAACCCCAGTTTATCTTGAACTCCAGCGAGAAGACAGTTTCCTGGTATTGCAACACAAAAACTAATATTGGACAGTCCCGAGTACCTAAGGCCAACGCGTTCTCTCGGTAAGTTAAGAAATACATGAAATGCAGGGTTTTGAAAGGACAGCAAGAATTGTACAGGAGATCTTGTTAACCTGGAATGAAAATCCTGAACCTAGCAAAACTTCAAAGAGTTTATCCTGCAGGAGGAAAGAAGAAGTTGCCTTTGTTGAAATGAACCCATGGCATCTCTGTTACACCCAGTTGTAGCACAGCCTACAAACATCACAACAGCTCAAGCCTTTTCATGCCTCATAACCAAGGATCTGTCGATAAATAATCGCCCAGAAGGAATGCGCATGAACTACCAAAATGCTTTTGTTCCACATGATTTATCCTGTTCTGAGCAAATAAAAATTTACACCACAAAATATTTAGCAATATAGAAAATAATTCCGTTTCCCATAATGAGTGTAAATTCAAGGCCACCCATTAAACAGTGTAACCCAGGTCAGTCAAATGCTCTTTTTGGACCACAAAGAAGACAAAGTCTTGCTCATGTTGCTTCATCAAAATGCACCCAGTTGAGTGGATGTGAAGATGACATGAAGGCTATGCAACGACGGCTGATGGCCATTGCTCTGTTCCCTATTTCTTTAATACCTACTCTAATGCAAAGATACGTAACTCCACAGGCATCCAAATATTTGGGTTTTGGATGTATTCACCAGCATGCTGGCAGTATTGACACCTTCTTTCTTTCCAGAGGCACATTTTAAAAAACAAACCAGGAATTACACCTTGCTCTTGCTTACAAGCTACTAAAATATTAGTCATTACAAGGCTGGTGAGAGGTCTAGAAAATATGCCCTATGAAGAACAGCTGCAGGAATTGGGGTTATTTTGTCCAGAGAAGGAGAGGCTGAGATGAGACCTTATTGGTTTCTACAGCTACCTCAAAGGAGGTTGTACCAAGGCTGGTGCTGCTCTCTTCTCCCAAAATACTAACGATAGGATGAGGGGAAGTGGCCTCAAGTTGCGCCAGGGGAGGTTTAGATTGGATCTTAGGAAGAAGTTCTTTGCTGAGAGAGTGGTTGGGCACTGGAACAGGCTGCCCAGGGAGGATGTAGAGTCCCCATCCCTGGAGGTGTTTAAAAACTGAGTAGCTAGAACACTTGAGGCTATGGTCTAGGGGTTAGGGAGGTGTTGGGATGAGGGTCGGACTTGATGATCCTGGAGCTCCTTTCCAGCCATGATGATTCTATGATTCTATATTCAAGTCCATAGAAACACAGAACATTAGGGACTGGAAGGGACCTGAAAGATTATCCAGTCTAATCCCCCCGCCACAGCAGGATCACCTAGACTTAGTCATGCAGGAACATATCCAGGTGGGTTTTAAATGTCTCCAGAGAAGGAGACTCCACAACCCCCCTGGGCAGCCCCTTCCACTGCTCTGTCACCCTCATCGGGACGAAGTTCCTTATCATATTTACGTGGAACCTCCTCTGTTTCAGCTCACACCCATTGCCCCTTGTCCTATCACTTGATGACACTGAGAAGAGCTTGGCTCCATCGTCTTGACATGCACCCTTCACATATTTATAAACAATAATGAGGTCACTCCTCAGACTCCTTTTCTCCAAGTTAAAGAGCCCCAGCTCCCTCAGCCTTTCCTCATAGCTTAAGTCCAGACTTCAAACTGCCCAATATTCCTTGACAACAGGGTTGCCTTTTCGGCATCACCTTGTAATGCAACAAATTTTGCTTGAAACACCTTCGCCTGTGCATCAAGACACATGTGCTGGGACACAGAAAATCTGACATGAAAATCAAAAAAATACATTTTAAAAATAAATTTAATAAATTACTTGCTCAGAGAACAATTGGTTTATGACCTGGAAAATGCTCTTCCTCTGAGAGACTCAAGAGCTAATCTTATTTTAGTTCATTGAAAGGTAATTTAAATGAGGAATAATTATGAAGTACAACTCTACAGGCAGCACGTAGATTTATGACCAGAGACAAAAAGGTATGAGATCTGATAGCTATAGTCTTCCAATTTCCCGCTGGAAATGCGGCTAACAAAACCTGAGATCCTAACTTGAAGTTAGTATTCTACCTCAGACAACAGCACGGAAGTTTTGAAGGCATGACCTGAGCACCCAATATGCAGAAAACAGACAGAAGAACCTAACATTTCTTACTGAGAAATGCAGCCTAGTTTTTAATGCTTCTGCTGCTGTGTGGTTGGGGTTAATTCACACCCAGGTTTGCTCCTTACAGAAAACACTCTCATCCTTTTTTGACATCACTTCACACGGAATCACAGAAAATTAGGGATTGGAAGGGACCTCAAAAGATCATCCAGCCCAATCCCCCAACCTTCATTTTCATTGTTTGGCATTATAATTCCCTCTTTCATTTACACACAGTCTGCCAATAGTAGTCATGAGAATCCTCTGCATCCCTTCTCCTCCTTTCTCACCCCTCCGCACACAGATATCTTTTCTTAACATATGAATATATGAATCAACCCAATGATTTGGCCACTTCCCACCAGGGAACACTAATAGATGTCAAAAAATAGATTTCACAATACATCTTTAATTTGTGGCTATCACTCCACAGTACGCAGAGCTTTCCTTATTTGGTCTCCTGGGTAGATGGGCAGGTGCTCACACCTAGGAGCTGCTGGTACCAGTTCTGCGTGAGGCCATGGATGCTTAGAGCATCACCTGCTCTGTTCTTGGGGAAAGAAAACCAAAGCTCTCAATAAAACACGTTCTCTCCTCTGCAGGACAAGGCTCTGTATGTCTATCTGCTAACGACGTCTCAATGTTTATCCACCCCCTCCCCATGTTTTTGCTTTTTTGTCGAGCTCTCCAGCATTTGTTCTGGGATCTAATTAAGGTCCCTTATCATCATGGCAAGAGGGGGGCAAGGTCTAACAAAACAGCATTAATGAACTGATTGTTTTCATTGGGCACACACAGAGTTATAATTCCCAAGCCTGGTACATATCTACACTTGGAAAAAAATTCAAATTCAAGCTAAGGAAGTCTGTGTTGTTTACATTTGTACAAGAATTTGAGTACAAGCCCATGTAAAACTGGCATCATCCAGCAGCACCTTAGAACTTATTTTTAATGGGAGGTTTATTCCAGTTAGGACAATCAAATTCATTGCTAAGTTAAGAGTTCAACTCTATGATCTTAAAGGTCTCTTCCAAGGAAAACTATTCCATGATTTTGTTTTCTGAGCATATGCAGAAGTCTTGCTGGCGCCTACCATGTGACTCTTCTTCAAAAGACATGAGCTTCCTGTAAACCTCATTAGTTAGATGCCATTTTATAGGTAATTCAGAACCTCTTCCCACCTTTCTGGGTTATTAAATCTATTAACATCTCTGGATATTGTTATGTAAGTACTGCTCATCTCCATTATGTAGCAGAATTAGAAAACAGTTATTAGAATCAGGTTTGCCTTGTTTCATCTGGGAACTCAGATAACAGAAGAAATATCATCTGCAGCAGGTGAAACTTGGTTTTCTCTTCAGCATCAAAAGCTTGGAAGAAGTCAATAGGGGAAAATAACATGAGCTTTTTAGGTGAGCATTGTAAGGGGAGAATGTGCTTTGTTTTCATGTCATGATATTTATTCCCCTCTTCTCTCCTTTCCTCTTCAATCCAACTTCCAGTCACACGCACAGAGTTCAACCTACAAAAACACTCAGAGGGATCCCCTCCAAGAACTGTCTAATCTGAACACTACGTCAAGCGTTCCTCTCAACCCTAATCCCTTTTGCTTTAGGTTCAACTAGCTCCCCAGATGCTTTTTGAAGAGACTGCTGAAAGAGGTCATTTTTTTTGACAAGAAATCAGTCCTGGCCAACATTAATCTGCAGAAAGTTGTCCACCTTTTACTGGAATAGAAATCTTTGAAAGAATACAATGAACCTTTTCATTAAGCACGATAGCTCCTCCATGTCATACCAAAGTTTACATGCCAAACTCTGAAAGGGTGCATGATTCTTTCAGCACTTCAGAACATGCAATTTGAAACACGCAGTCTGTTGCACTCGAGAGAGAGCCTAGCAGTTGGCTGGTACAAAAGGCTTTGACCACACTTGCTTGGGAGTTTTTGATCCTTAAAGAACACACCTGTGGTCACCACCATGTTTCAGTACTGGAGATAAGGGAGGTATTTTTCTCTCAAGATCTCATCTCGCATCTCAGGTCTATCTCCTTATACTCCTGTGAGCCTGTCTGCTTCTCAGCTTTCTCTAAAGACACAGCTAACATAGTAAGAGCTGCAAGACCCCTCCCAGCCTAAACACCCTCTTTAAATAGATACGACGGAATATCATTGCAAATCCGTGTCAACGCATACGCGACCCACAGGCATTGTTCCGCCAGGAAAGCAGCAACCATGACGTTCCATCAGCATAAGGCTTTTTGCCTCCTATTCACAAATGAACCAGAGATCTGACTCTGAAATACAGGATAAAATACTGTGTTTTACAACAAGGTAGGTATCGTCGAAAGAGCCTGGGGACACTGCACACAAGCAACACAAAAAATGCTCATCCTATATCAGTAGTTCTCTCAGCCTCTCCGCAGGAGAGAAGCATGTGTGATGGTTGGGATGTGTTTTAATAAAGATGTGTTGGCAGTCAGTGTGGCTCAGGTTTACAGTTTGGAGGCTGACTCTAATAATGTACCTTGTATGAGAGTGCCCAATCTGATTTTGTATCAGACAGAACTGTAATACGAGTGGTAGGCATCTCTGGAGATCATCTAGTTCAACTTATTACATGTAATTGGTGGATAATTTTCCAAAATAAAAATGACCATGAAATTCAGAGGAAGGTTGTTCATCTAGAAAGCAGTGATTTTTTTGATTCAAGTTCCCCCTGAATGTAAATCCATTTATGCTGACAAACGTCACCCAATTGCCACTCTAACCTATTGACTTTATTTAGTCAATGTGATTCGAATTCCAGAAGTCCTGAACTTCGAGACAGTCCACTCTGCACATACGTTTGGAAAATAAATATATAGATGGAGTAAACAGATTTGTAATGAGTGTTGCTTATCCCTGTCAACCACATTGATGAATAACACCATTAAAATGGATCAGATTGCCCACTGACTACCATACCACTCTCCCCATGTCCAAAAAGCCCGGTGCTTCTCCAATTAGCTGCTCAAAACTAATTGTCAGATGTAATTGTCAGTCAGCAGTTTCTTCTTCCTTCCACCTCCTTTAATATATTCCTCTCGCACACATTCCCCACAGCACCTGACTTGCTCAGCAATCTTTCCTCCCTTCCTTACACACTCATGCATTATGGCTCAGACCTAATCTCTCCTTATAGCTTTAGAGCAGAGCTCTTCCAAGCAGCTGACATTTAAATAAGCTCTGTATTGACTTTCCTCTGCTGTACCTCAAGTCCTCCTTGTTTTCCTTATGCTCATATCCCAACTCAGCTTCTCTGCAGCTCCTTTCCTGGGTAATGGACATGGAGCTCTACCAATACTCAATAAATACAGTTATCCAGCAGTCCCTCAGCTGTAAAGCCTAGGAGGACATTCCCCTCTACTCACCCCTATTTTGGATCAACCTAAAAAAAAAAAAAACCAGTAAAAAAATCAGCAGTGTGTTTCAGACAACAATAAGCTTGTGAACTTTCCTTTAACTCACATTAAACCGATACAACTTTTAATTAAAAAAGTAATTTTGAAAAATTGCTTGTGCAGTGCGTAAGGTGATGTTCAGACAGCATCACTTATCCCTGGAGTTCTGCAGCCTCGAGTTTAATAAACTGAATTTTCAAAAGTAAACACAGCTTGCATCAGCACAAACCCTCTATTTTAGACCAATATTTTCCAGCCACTTCTTTTTTAGCCTCTGAAAGGAGGCTTTCACAGCACAACACGTGGTGTCACTGGAGAAGGAGATTTCCAGACCCCGGAGGAGCTCTATCTACCTGCTACCCAAGGAAGCTTTGTCTTAGATGGGGTGAAACACCCACTCTGGATGCTAACAGACCCCCCAATACCAACATGGCTGTAAGGACAGCAGACCTTGAAAACTGAGGCACTGAAGTCACAGTCCCCTGCTTAATGCGTAAGAAAATGCCAAGCATGAGGACCACCATAAAATACACTCCCAAGCCTATGCATAATCCTACACTCACAGAGCAGTGCCTGCCTTCTACAACTCTCATTAAGGATTTATTGTGCCTAATTCATTATTTCCTGTCATGAGTAATCCAGCAGTGGGGAAGGGCAAAGGGGAGAACAGAAGGAAAATAAAAATGAAACCAAAATATTTTGCCTGAGGCAGAAACAAGTAAACAATGCTCATAGGTTTCCTTCAGTTTGTTTTCCTGACTGTTCACCTGTTCTTTTTCTGCAAGTTTTTTTAATGAATTATTTGAATAATCTAAATCCTAGAGTTCAGAAAGATGCTCAGTGACAGTAGGTGTCATCTCCCCTTTATCCTTTCCTCTTACCTCCTTATCAATTTATCACAATTACTCTGTCACCCTGCACAAACAAAGGCTGGGGAGTCAAGATTCCTGGGGTCATTTCACGATGGAATTTCTAGCAGGTCATTTATTTCTCAAAGAGCTTCTTGACAGAGCAGGTTGTGCAGCTTTATCCAGTGTTTATAAAACAAGACTGTTTTGAATCAAGGTACACTGTGCTGATCCGAAACACCAGGAATCTTGTTATTATAAATAAATGACAGCATTTACCATTTTCATCTCTGCTTATCTGCATTTTGATTATTTTTGATGTTGTTAGAAATGCCAAAAGGAGACACCCTGATGTTCCCATTCCACCAGGAAAAGGAAGGCCTGCATGGAATGTTGTCCTTCTGCTCCAACCAAGCATATTTCTAATTTTATTTCTTCAGTCAAACCCCCATAAAAAAAGCAACTTTAACTTCTTGCAGTTGAAAACAAAATCTTTAAACACTTAAACATACAGTATTGCCCATGCTGAGTGACGCATTTCATCTTTACATCCATTAACGGCACCCATTGCCGATCCACCCGCAAAACAACTTTGGGCAACACCTTATTTTATTAAGCAGGCATTGAGATTTGGTCTCGGCTCCGGAAAATATTTAGGCATGTGCCTAACATTAAACATGCCAGCACTCCTCCAAGCTCCGATTTTAGGCTATCTGGTAACGCAACCAACTCCAGAAGACACAACACTTAATTCTTTATCCGAAGAGCTCCACTCCACAAATCAGCCTTTCAGAGATGTGCCAACTTCAGCTCTAACAAGCTCTTCACAATTTTTTAAGACTAATAGGCTCCACATATTCATCTCCAAAGAGTATAAATTCCCTTCCTCCCTTTTCCCATTTAAATATGTCAGGCAACATTACAAAAAATAACATCTGTGCCGCGGTTATGCAATAAGCAGCATGACAACCATTAAACTGCACTTCATGAAGAGCAGACTGAATTAAAAAACAAAAATACGAATAAAGCAGGAAAAGAAGTTTTACCCTTAAATCTCCAGATAAGGGAGGTTTTCAGTACTGCTGCTTATTCTAAACTCCCTGTTCTGCTGCCCTTCTTCACTGATGTTTTGTGGCTACTACAGGCAGGTCTGAACACCTGTACTAGGAACAGCATGACTGGACTGGCTGGGAAGGGCTTGAACATTGAGTAAGAAGATGAAGAATAGCAGCAGTGGTTTCAGTAGGTGTATGCATTTCATCAGCGTATACAAACAGCACTGTATGTTTTTTGCAACACTTAGCAAGCCTTCTCTTTTCATAAATATAGGTCAACAGAGCTAAACTCTGTTTTTGCCTCAACTCCCACTTCAAATGCATAAAGAATTAGATTTTTTAGGGAGCAGAATGGAAGAAATGGTACATTTCATGCTATTATATACCAAGCCAGGGATCCCAAAGGGTTTGTTTGGGCTTTAAAAACAAAACAAAACCCTTGGCATTTGTCAGACTAAAACCACTTTTCTTTGGTGTTTGCACAACCGTTCTTACAGATTTGAATAAATAACATCAAACAAATTCCTCTGACTTCCATTACAATGCAATGCACAGAAGATGTTCAAGGAGAGACAGGGCAGGGTGTGGAAGCACTTGATTCTAAACGACTAGGAGAAAACTCCTGTACAACCTCCACCAGACCTGGAAACACTCATTCCAGCCCCTTCACTTACTCTCACTGTTTAATTTCATGTCATTGCCTCAGAAAGAAACAACTTAAATGGCCAGAGAGATCCAGTCCAGGAGCTGCCACCACAGAGTACCACTTTACCATAAAGAGAAGAGTAAATTTAACAGAATGAAAACACTGACTAAGCACGTGACGTTTAAGGCAGCACACACACTTGGTTGGACTCCAGCAAGCACAAACTCATTGATGGCAACACAGATGAAGACTTCTGCACGTCACTGGGCTTCAAAGTACAATAGAAACAGTGTTTTATTCTTCTCCCCGTTGTTCACACTGGAATGCCACACTCCAGGTCACTCCAGCAGCACCAGCAGTCCCTTCCCAGGTGCCATCTTCCTCCATTCCTCCTCTTGGCCTTTCTGTTGGTGTTGGGCTGGGGTTGGACACCCCGTGGTGAAGCCTGCACTTAGGTTTTTGTCACAGGAAAGGCAGATACAGCTGACAGAAAAAAATCCTGAGAAGGTCTGGATTACCAGGGCCTGCTTAGCACATGAATTGGGACCACTAACTGCATACACCAGTCACCACACAACAGCCAACAAATGCATCAGTCACAAACTACTTCTACATTCAGCTCCGTGGCATGACCCATACCCAGCTTCCTTCCAAGAGCAGAAATGCTTCAGAAGGATAAAACCAGCACCACACCCTACTGATCATAAAGCACCAAGTTTTAAGCAACCCTGTACAGAATAAGAGAGGGGAACCATGAGGAGCACGTGACTCCTCTGCATCTGATGAACTCTTACGCACCGAGGGCTAGCAATGGTCCTAAACGCCAGCACTAGACATTGGCTATGCAGCTTGCACCATAACCTGATGTATTTCTACACAAGCTGGCTGCTCAACACACTTCAAAATTAATCTATCAGACACACTAAGAATCTTAAGACAGGGCAGTGCATGGACAGGAGATTTTGATAGAGTGGATTTCCTTCAATACCGACATAAACAAACCATGGGAAATTATTGTGCATTGCTCCCTGCAGAGCCAACGGTGTCAAGAAGAGAAGGGCTGGCTTGTTTGCTTTAATATGAGATGAAAAATTACGGTCAGCAGCAGACTTTCCCTTTTGATCTTACCCCAAATTCTACCCATCGTTCCACGTTAAAGGCACAGCTGTCAATGAAGTGAATCTGCTCATACAATGTAAGCAAAGCACTTAGGGGAAAACAGCCTCAAAACTACATTACTGCTTTCTGTAGCTAAAAATCACCCCATTCCTCATTGGTTTGCTTCACACAAATGAGAATAGTGACCACCCTGAAAAAAGGCAATTTTCACTTTTACCCTCGAGGTTCAGAGAGCGCCAAGAGTATTCACTGTTCCATTCCCCAGAGCAATATGAAGTAAGAGCATGAATGCATCTGGACTGTCACCAAAAAACCAGCATGAACCTTAAATTCATTCCTAATCAGAATATTCAAACAGGACCTTGTAAGCTACAAAGTGCAGTTAACTAGGCAAGCAGATAATGGACTCACTTTGTACTGGTTAAACTCCCACTTCCAACCCTTGTTTTCATGAGGCAGTTAAGGATTTCTCTGAAGTTATTCACCAACTGTGAAGGTCAAGTATAGTCCTAACCAGCCAGTTGCAAGTAAAGGCACCTTGCACGATGGCATGCGCCTCAGCCTGCTACCAGCCACAGAGTAAAAACCTCACCAGAGGAAGAAAACAAGTACACACCATGGGTACTGGGGGCAGTTCTGGGCTCCTCACTTCAAGAAAGAGATTGAGGGGGCTGGAGCAGGTCTAGAGGAGCAACGAGGCTGGGGAATAGACTGGACGGAAAAACTGATGAGGACAGGCTGAGGGAGTTGGGAGTATTCAGCCTTGAGAAGAGGACATTCAGGGTGGTCCTTCTCCCTCTCCACAACTGAAGGAGGAGCACTTCCTCATGGAGAGGATGATTAGACACTGGAATTGACTGCCCAGGGAGGTGGTAGAATCCCCATCCCTGGAGATGTTTACGAAAAGATTGGATGTGACACTTAAGTGTCATGGTCTGAGCTGCAGTGATGTCAGGTCATAGGCTGGGCTTGATGATCTTGGAGGTCTTTTCCAGCCTCAATAATTCTGTGATTCTGTTAATTGATAGTAAAAGCCACAAAATTGGTCTCCAGAGTACAGTCAACGTTGGCAGATGATCTACCTGACCCAGCAGAGACATGAAAATTGGGGCCAACCCAAAGGATGGGAAAGAACTACTCTTTTTCTTTCAATGTACAAAACTTATAGTTTCAGCTAAAATACTAAAAATTAAAAAAAAAAAAAGAGAGCTTCAATGGCACTTCTGAAGAATAAAAAAAAGGCTTTGGAAGCTTTAGATTTGAAGCTTCACAAGCTTCTTATGAAAAATGCAAGCTTTGAAAAAACTTCTGAAGATTTAATATTCTTACTTTGGGCTCTTCTACTACCAACTGACTAGGGATGCTGTAACTAATAAAAAATAATTAACGCCAATAAACAGACCCTTCATAAGGCTTCAGCTTCTCTTCTCCATCAAAGACTCAAGTCATTCTTTGGGACACGGTACAGGCAACTAAATTCACCCTCAGAGGTTGTAGTTTCTGCATTTGGTTCTTCCGTGCTGTAACTCACAATTAGAGACCTTCCAAGAGTGAGGAAAGGAATGTCATGTTTTTTTAAGTGCACAGCTCCAACAGCAGTTCCTGAGCATGGCAGAGACCTTGCCTTCAATGGGAAAGAGCTGTGAGGAGATGCATCAGGTGTCCAAAGAGCCCAGGTCTCACATAGGTATGAGAACCCCATGCAGCTTCTCAGGAAAGCTCCCTAGAGCCTGCCAAGTCACATCCAAGCAATCCCGAAAGTCCTGCAAGATTCACAGGAGCTGATTTTTCTGGTAACCTCCATCTGGGAGCCTAAATACCCTCAAAAACACAACAGCACATAGCACCAGACACCCTTTCACCAGTTTTGCCACAGTGATGGTTCTTGGGTTTTAGTATGCTAGAAGCTCTGGTGGGATAAGTCCCACCAGAGGGGTAGAAACTGCCTCAACTATTCTGATTTATTTTAGAAATCCTGACACTCCCCTCTCAAACTGACTCAGCAGTGAAGTCTGACCCAAAGGTCTCACAGACTCTTAGGCCAGAGATGCTCTTGATTTCACAAAGACAAGATCAGAAACTTTGAGTGACACACCCACCCATATTGTGAAGACACAGTGCAAACAAAAAGGAACCCCAAAATAAATACAGAATCAGCATAAGGAACCAATTACTCAGTCAAATTTTCTATCGTGGGAGACCATCAAGAAAAATTAACCAATTCAGGCATCTTATAGCAAAAAAGCATTTCCAGAGCCTTAAAGCCCAAACAGGACTGCAAACACAAGCTCATAGCGCTGGGCACAAATCACCTTCTGACTATTTAAGGGTTAGGAAAAAAAACTGTGCTCCCCATTGCTGCCTGGTCCTGGGACAGACCTCACCTGTTACTGGAGGGCACAAGGTTACATCCCTGTGTTTTGCACAGGGCTGAGGTGGCCACATGCAGACACAGCTCCAGCTCCTCCCCATCACTGTTTGGAGACTGCATAATCATCCTGAGCCCATGTGAAAGCAATACAAGAACACCTTCTGTACAGAAGAAATTCTGGAGATTTAAAGTTTTAACACAAGCTAACAAACACCAGGGATGAAAGAAATCCTGGGATGAAAGATCTCCACGACACCTGCTTTGAATAAAAACACATTGCTACAGAAATATCAGAGACCTGCTGGTCTCAAGCCTTTGCTATATGTCATTCCCCAGACATCAATTTGCAGTAGAGGCACACAAAAGCAGCATTACACAGATTACATGCTACTTCCCTGAACTGCAAACAAAATCCACCCAGCACTATCCACCACCTCCTCTCCGTCCAAAGCACTCCTGAACCAAAGCCACCTTCGACAGCTGCTCCTACAACTCTGCTAAGGATAAGGTGCACAGTGGGTTCAGTGCTGATCTGCAGAACTGAACGCTCCTCCACAGATTCCTCTGGCTCAGCTTTAACCAATACTGCCCATTCTAACTCCTGGACACAGGCAGAGAATCCAACGTACCAACGCTCTGGCATGGTTTATCCTCAGCTCATCACCTTCAGGAAAAACCCAAACTCAACACCCGGGTGTTTGAATCAGTTCATCATCTTGAACATCTAGACCTTCACAGCTTTCTCCACAACAACGTAACACATTGTGATTATTAAGCCAGAGGGCTGAGATCGCACCCAACGATACCTCCACAGCAACGTAACACACCGTGATTGTTGAATTATTCCTTGTAATGCACCCAGGAGCCCAAAGGGCTGAGATCCAACCCAACAACACCTCCACAACAACACAACACATGGTGATTATTTAATGACTTCTTGTAACGCACCCGGGAGCCCTAAAATCAAAGGGCTGAGATGCCACCAAACTTCACCACTTTCCCCGACAACATAATACACTGTGATTATTTAACATTTCATTGTAACTGAAAGACTGAAATCCCACCCAACCTCAGCTCCACAACATAACACACACTGTGACCATTGAACGAATCCTTGTAACAGCCAGGAGCCCTAAAATCAAAAGGCTGAGATCCCATCAAGCCTCTCGCACTACACACAGGTTACAAATCAGGCATGAGAACAGCATAGACCCCAGCAAGGTCATACCATGGGTGCGTACAAGCAGCAAAAAGGAAGGAACAAAGAGCAAGGTACTGACAAACCATGGCTCGGGTGGTTTTATGCCACATGGCTCATTTGCTTACTGCTGGTAGCTTGCACGGAATCAGGCTCGTGAAGCACCTGACTGTACACTCAGGTAATGATAATAAAGCCACTCAAGCAGGGCTAAAAGTACATAAGGATCTAGCAGGAGAATCAAAAACAAAGTGCAATCCGCTCCCAGGTGACTTTGAGTGTAACAGGTGGATCACAAAAAAACTATTTTGCTCCCAGATCTCAAAATACTTTTCATTCCCTCACAGACCAAAACTTATTGTTACTGAGAAGCCAAAGCTGCTACGCGGTGTTGAATGTTTAGACCACCTACTTTTCTCATGGGCCGAAACACAAACCCAACTTTGGTGGCAACAGCAGAGCCCCCAGCGAGGACCAGGATGAGGTTGGGGGTACCTGTGGCTCCTCTCCCTGGGTTCTGCCTGAGGAAAGGATCATTTCCTAGTGCTGCTTTTTGGTGCTAATTGGGCAGAAACTTTGTGAGGACAATCAGCTGTTGCACTTGAGGGAATCAGCACAGCTGGTTTGTTTATTATGATGGAAAAGCCTTGTTCGGTAAGAAGTGCTGCTGCACCTCGTATTGATGGTCACACCCTATGCAAACAATGTCAACTCGAATCACACCCTTTGTGTGGGACCACTTTGTCCCCAGGTCTCACCTCTGTCCCTCTCAGCACTACAAGCACATTTAAGTCTTTTCACGTGTTTCTTTCCAAAGACAAGAAAAAACACCCACATGATCCACCACTAAAATATCCATGAGGCATCACCATCGCCAAAGAGGACAACACCAAAGCACTGACCCTCACGCTGCCCTGTCCCAAAACCCAGAGCCACCATCTTTTGAATCTGAAAGAGACTCCTGGTCCTTCAGAACTCTGTGCCAGCACCTCTCCTCCAAACAGCACTAGCAAATATGCGAACAAGGGTAAAACAAACCCACAAAAATCCCCTCTCCCCACCACCTCCCTCAAGTGAGATGCAGAGGAGGGAAGGGGGACCAGGCACATGGGGAAGCTGGCCGGTCTCTCCCTTTTCTGCCTCCCTTTTATTTCTGCTGAGTGTGGTAACACTTGAACTGGCTCCCTTTCTTTGCAGCCGGATACGCTCTTTCAAAGATACTGTACTACTGTGTAGGCCAAGCAGGGACTCTCTTTCTTCCCTTCATTAGGGCTTTTGGGAAAATAATTATTCACCAGAACTGCCATCGTGAGCAGGGAAAGCTAAATCAATGTACCTTTGTATGGGCCATTGCCACCACAAAGCAAATACTCCATCAAGACACGGATCAGTGAGAATTTTATCACCAGGAATCCTTACGCACATCTTTGTGTGTTTTTAATATCCATCCTATTACTCGGCGCGTCCCTGCACCCCACCCTCCCCATGGGTTTGCCTCGTGTCACGGACAGCGACAGGGCTCAGGCGTGAGATTCCCATGCTCAGCGGAAACATCCTAAATATGCCTTCAAAAAAACAATAATATTAATAATAATAAAGCATTAATAATAATAGCAGATTGAGTCACTGAGCAGGTTGATTTATTTAACAGATCCGACATACATCAAACCCTACTACGGTGCTTACATAACCGTTACCCGCTCAGCAGCTCCAGCTCTTTTGTCAAGTATTTGTTTTTAAAAAGTGATTCACTACAGAGCACTGCCTTCTGCATGCCTTAACCAACGCGGTCCTACGAGGGGTTATAGCCGAAGTGACTTCTTTAAATCGCATCCTACCTGCCATCATTTGTTTAGTCGGAGCCTTCCTAACTAAAACTACCGAAACCAGAAAAGCCCCAAACAAACCAAACCCCAAAACCCACCAAGCATGAGCAGTTCCATGCACCGACCCCACTGTCCAGCGGACTCTGCGCACTGTGGTCCCCGCATTTCCACGCTGCTCCAGCGGTGCCAGCAGGTACCTCCGACACTGCGAGCCAACGCTCATCACCAGTACCAGGATGTTGATGGCTGGTGCACAGAGGTTTCAGGGTGAAGGTGCCGGGTGGGCAGAAGGGACAAGGAACCAGAAGCAATGAGGGTGGTGGGGAGGGAGCGGGAATGAAAACCTCCGAGAAGGTTGGAAAGGCACAGAAACCGTTTTGTTTTCACGCAAGAGGCTCATTGAGGCCTCCAGCTCGCACAGGCGCAACCGCTCCCCTCCGGCCTCACGCATCCACCCACGACACCCAGCCATGAATCCCCCAAATACGCACCCAATCCCGCGCCTGTGCCCGGCGGGGAGGCCAAACCCCGGCTGGCATCGCCCCCCCACACCCCCACCCCGAGCACCGCCCGGACCCTCCGCTCGGGTTGCCGCTCCCCACGTTCCACCTTGTTTGGGTTAATCCATCATCGGAACCCGCACACGGCTCCGCGGATCGCTCCGGAGAGACGAGGATTTCATTATCCCCCCCACTCCTTTCCCAGCATCATCCCCCCACCTCGCACACACGCACCGGTCGCATCTCACACTCGGGCAGGCGAAACCCACGGCCGCTGCCGTGGGGTCGGGAGGTACTGGGGGGAGACACCGGCGTCAAAACCCCGCACCGGGGCTAAGCGGCAGCGGCAGCCGCCGCTTCTCGGCTCCAGACAGATGGTTCATTATATTCAGAGCCGCATTTTGTCGTCGGGATGGACTTTCAGACAATGAAGCCGCGTTTAATTCCATTTCCCAGTTCACCCAGTTCAGCGCGGGCGGTGACAGGTGTTCCCGGGGTTGGGGCTTTTTTGGATTCGATTTTATTTCTAAAATACACCCCCCGCTTTTTATTATGATCATTATTTTTGTGTCGGGTTGGCCATGCGGATCCCCCCTTCACCGCTCTGCGCTATCAATAAACCCACCCCTGGGTGTGCGGGATTGGGGGGGGATGCGAGGAAGCCCCGAGGGGCGACGGGGCGGAAGGAAGGGGGTGAGAGTGTCCCACTTCCCCTGGGGGCTCTGCGGGGCGGCGGCTCCGGCCCAACTTACCCCCTCCCAAACCACCCACCCTACACGCACACGGCGGGACTCACCTCGGTGCGGGGCCTCTGCGGGGGTCGCTGCAGGTTGCGCGCGNCACACTCACTCACTCTCTCTCACTCACTCCCCTCCACCACCTCCCCGTGCGCGCGCGCGCGCACGCTCCCGCCCCCACCGCCGCTGCCTCAGGGCCGTCAGCGGAGTCAGCGCCGCAGCCCCTCGGCATCAGCGGAGGCTGCCGGGCGCTGCGCAGAGAGGAGGGGGGGAAGCTGTGGTGGGGGGCGGCGGCTCCTGCCTCTCCTCCTCCAGCCCCGGCCGCCCGCGCTCATTCAGGAGATGCCGGGCAGTGCTGCCGCCCCTGCCATTGTTCCCTCAGCGGCGGC
>VXBP01002338.1:51581-62781 GCA_013400115.1 Rhinopomastus cyanomelas | reverse complement strand
CGGAGACCGGCGGGCCCCCCCCCCCACCCCCGCCGCTGCCTCCATCTCTCCCTTCTCCCCCACGCTCCCCTCCTTTCCCGCCGCTCGGCGGGAGCGCGCGCCGCGCTGCCACCGGGCATAAAGAGCGCGTGGCCGTCTGCTCCCCTCCCCAGCTCCCCTCCCCAGCTCCCCTCAGGGACACGGACGGACAGGTGGACACGGGCGGCTTCACCTGCCGCTGGGTAACGGGACAGGTGCCCCCTCTCCCCTCCTCCCGGGGGGTTGTCGCGGCAAAGATGGAGAAAAAGCCGGGCTCTGGGGTTTGGGCCATCGGGAAGGGCCCGGCCAGGCCGAACTGGAAGGGGCTGCGGGGCCTCGGGCAGTGCCTCGCGCTCCCGAGTGGTGCTTGTGCGCTTGTCTGTGTGTCCATCCCGAACCAGAGAGGCCGAAAGTGACATGGGAGAGGGAAAGGAGGTAGCGGGAGGGTTTGTAACAGCTCTGCGGGTTTATTTTCGTTATCACGTTAATTAATTAATGATAACTTTGCGTTTAGCTGTTCAGGAAAGGAAGAGGTTACCTCTGCTCCGGGTGACTGCATCGGACCTGCTGCTGCCCAGTACCTTGGAGGAGAAGGCAGGGACTCACCAAATGCTTTTTGTGGAAGAAAAACAGTCAAGGCAGGAACCTGTACCCTGAGATCTCTTCCCCCACGCCGAGAATCTCTTCTTCCACCCCAAGATCTTTTTCACAGAATCACAGAACATTAGGGATTGGAAGGGACCTTGAAAGATCATCCAGACCAATCTCCCTAACATAACAGGATCACCTAGACCAAGTCGCACAGGAACATGGCCAGGTGGGTTTTAAACATCTCTAGAGAAGGAGACTCCACAACTCCCTTGGGCAGTCTGTTCCAGTGCTCCATCACCCTCACTGTGAAGAAGTCCCTTCTCACATTCATATGGAACCTCCTCTGTTCCAGCTCACACCCATTGCCCCTTGTCCTATAACTAGATGACACTGACAAGAGTCTGGCTCCATCCTCATGACACCCACGCCTCACACATTAATGAGGTCACCCCTCAGTCTCCTCCAAGCTAAAGACATGCAGCTCTCTCAGTCTTTCCTGATAAGAGAGGTGTTCTACTTCCTTCATCATCTTTGTGGCTCTGCACTGGACTGTCTAGCACTCTATGTCCTCTTGAACTCAACTTGAACTTTATAGCCTTATTTTTACATCTATAAAACACACCAAGTTCTCGCAGGACAGCTTTTAGTATTACAGCCTGAATATTTCTCCGTGCCTTCCCCAGCACTGCTCATCCAGCACGTGCACCACCAGCCAGTTAGAGGACTGGGCAGTGGAGGGAAGTTTGTTCATTAGATCTTGCGCATCAACAGGAAAAACAGAAAAGAAAGCAGACACAAATTTTCAAAGCAAAATGAGTATTTGCCTTTGGATTTCATTACATTCACAGTGATATTTCAGATAAGTTCCTGTTCTTAAGGTACCACTTGAGCTTATACAAAAATCTGCTGCTTTTCATGATAGGCAATGCAACACATACAATCGAAAAAGTTGCTTAGATAAAACTGTGACTAAAATGTTACGGTATTGAGCACTTTAGTCCTTGTTCTCACAGCACCGGAGAGCCCCATGTGTATACACAGTAATAAAACAGAAATCATGTCTAGCAACACCTCCTGCTCTCTGAATTCACAAAGCTTTTCACCTCAACTTGCAGTGCTGCAAAATAAGCAACTCATGTCACTTGCTATTTGGTAACAGCAGAACCCAGGATAGACATCACATGCAAAGAAGTCACAGAACATAGGTGGTCCTGCTCCGGCAGGGGGATTGGACTAGATGATCTTTAGAGGTCCCTTCCAATCACAGAACATCAGGGACTGGAAGGGACCTCGAAAGCTCATCTAGTCCAATCCCCCTGCCGGAGCAGGATCACCTAGATCAAGCCACATGATCTGTTTCCACATGCCTGAAATGCTGTACCCCGCTGTGGAAACAGAGGTGAGCAGGAAGGAATCTGACAGTGACCACTGAGTCATTGTCATAGTTGGCAGCACTGACTGAGTGATGGGTTTCCTCTCCAGCAGCACCATACTGCTTTAGAAATCACACGGTTCACTCCCTGCACCTTTGCATCCCAGGCACTGCCCCAGCACACTCACATACAGGCTGCTACCCCCAAAAGGGCCATCAAGGGCACAACCAGCACATCAGGAGTCTCCTTCTCTAGAGAGGTTTAAAAGTCACCTGGCCATGTTCCTGTGCAACTGGATCTAGGGGATCCTGTTCTGGCATGGGATGGGGCTAGACAATCTTCCGAGGTCCCTTCCAGTCCCTAATGTCCTGTGATCTGGCAGCCTCTCTGCTGAGGGGCCCGGCAGCAAGGGGGAGTTGCATGACTGGAAGCAGGAGGGCACGGACCCGGAGTTTGTTGGACCTTCCCAACTCCTCCTGATGTCTTTGTACCACAGCAGTGCTGTGCACAGGGAGGGCTGCACAACCACAGCAATCAGCAGAATATCATCAGGTAGATAAGATTAGACATAAGCGTGGGGAGAGCTGGGGCGGATGGAGATGAACAGCTACATCGAATTAAACAGTAGAGACGACAACCCAAGTATTTATTTAAATGCATTATTTTAAAGAACACAAACATAAGGCTCAAAGATTATCCTTGTAGCTGTGATAGAATGTAATGCCTTTGATTTCACTTATCCACATGCTGCTCATTTCAGGTGCTTGCATTGCAGAGCTACCACAATGCTAATCGATCAGCAGCATTGCATTCTGAGCAGCATCTTGGGCAATCTTAAAAATTAACAGTCTGTGCACTGTGATCTTTTTTATGTACTGCCACAGACAGGCATAACAGCAGTGCTCTGGTGTGGTGGAAGCACAGCTCTGCACCTTGACCAGGTCTTAATTTCCCAGACTGACAGATAAAGAGACTCACAGGTGTGAGAACAAGGCGCTAAGAAAACTCCCTTTGGGCAAGAAGAGCTCAACAACACCCTAAGCAGGGAGCAATTGGGATGTCAGCCCCGCCACATGCCCTTGCTGCTCTCCTGACCTCCCCAGTATGGTGCAGTGCAACGTGCATCATAATCATCCCCTACAACCTGTAAGATGGAGCGATCAGACATTTGCATCTGTCCCATCCTCCCAGCTGTCTTCACACAAAAATCCAAGTGCCCAGACACAGGCAGAAATGCCAGGAGCTTTCGCTTGCTTCCCTGTGTTAGGAAAGCAGGAGTCAGAGCCCAAAATAACGGAACGTCCAATACAGCAAGAAGCCGGTGCCACAGTGGTTTCCAGTCCTCCAAGGGCCCATTTCCTGATCATTCCTTCTTTTCTTGATGCCTCCTTCTCCAGATGTTTGGGACCCCATGCCCAATACAGGTTAAATCTTTCACTTGCCATGGCCCGGCTGAATTCTGCCCTTTGCAGCTCCTCTGCTGAGCAGTTCCGCAGAGAACCTCTGCAAACCACAGGAGGGCTCTGGTTTGCCTGTGGCACAATAACACACAAGTGTGATTTTTCAGAGATCTCAAACCCTTCAGTCTTTTTCAGGGTGAGCCTGAAAAACCACAGATCAATCAGAAAGCTGCCCAGATATTATGAGCCTCAAAAACCCAGAGCAAAAGGAGAACAGGGGACATCACCCTCCTATCCCACCCCACCACAAAGAGCTGGAGACGATTTCTTCCCCTGCTCAGTCAGGCCTTCAGGACTGGCTTCTGAATGAGAATGGTGTAATACAGACTGCTGGTAGAACAGGAGGCACTTCATGGAGAGAACTTTGATTGAGTGAGGAACTCCTTCCTTCCTAGGACATCCATGTGCAATTCAAAACTGACTATGCTGCAGGAAATAATGCTGAGCCTGCAAACACTGACTCGTTCTTACTGAGGCTGAAGCAATTCCTGACAGAGCTGTAGAAGGAGAGGATAGTCTCAGATTACTTTTCCAGGCTTTTACATTCCCTGGAAGGCTCCTTGCTCCACCAGTCAACATCCTTCATCCAAAAATGGTCCCCAACCTTCCCATGCAACTGCTTCACAAGCCTAAACCTCCTTAAATCAGCAAGTCCCAGCAGGTTCATAACATCTGAGGCCCCCAGGGCCCAAAACAACATTAACCCTATGCTCCTGACAGGCTCTGATCCCCCATGTTAGTCCAGATCTGTGTCTTCACCCCCTGCACCACCTTCCTCCAAACATTTCACCTTCAATTTGGAAATCTTTTTTTAATTTGTGTGTTTGTCCTGCCACGTTTCCATGGCCAAACCCCTCATTACTGGGGGCTTCTGAAAAGGAGGAAAGAAAAGCTCCTGCTTGTGCTTTGGCCAAGCCGAATGCTCTGCAGACAGAAGGCTCTGTGTTCTCTCGGTGCCTTGGCAGCGCCAACAGCCTTGGCCACTTTAGGGGAGGCTACTGGATTAGCAGGGAGGAAAAAAATAAGAGAAACAACTGGCACCAGTGAAAAAGCCTCAGGAATGGTTTGGTGTGTTTGCAGCGAGGCAGAGCACAGCTTAGAGCAAAACCTGGAGAAGGTGAAAGGATCAGGGTATGTTAAAGCAGAAAGGTGAGAGGAAGGAAAGAGGGACCAACATGCCAGTGACAGCTCCCACGGCAGCACAACCATCCCCTTCTGCATTCCTGTATCACTCAGCCCATTGAGGTAGCACCACTGCTTTTGTCAAGACATCTGTCATGTGAAACTCCTGAAGACAGCAGAGTCAAAAGAGCTGCTGAGGACTCTGGTCACAGGTGAAGAGTCAAAGCTTGCTCAGTGTTGCTACTCTCCATGTCATGCTGCTGGCTCAGTGCTTCAGACTGCTGCTGGAGCTGTCACTTGCCCTGTTCTAACAAACTATTCCATTTCTTTTAGCTTCTTGCGCTTAGAGTCACCTTGTACCTTTGTAACCCCACAATGCTCCCTTTAAGCTACTTGCACTTGGAGTCACCTTGCGGTTGACACTCCTGCATCAGGTGTAGCAGGTGGTCCATAGAGAAGAGAGGTTGCGGAGAGCAGAGCTGATGGCAGTGGTTAGTTTTAGTGCGGCAAGGGCTGCACTCTGACCTGGGCACATCTAGTCCTCCCAGCCAACCCACAATAATAAATCCAATCTTAGAGAAACAGGCAATAGTAAACTCATCTTGCCAGCAAGTGTTCTCTCAAGTGAACATTCATCAAACTGCTGCCTTTGAACATGATCAGCCTTCAACTATGGTCCTGAAGCAGGGCAGGCTCAGGAAGGTCTGAGTTACCTGCGGTTCTCCTCTGCATCAGATACCAACAGAATCACTCTGGTTTGGCTCTTGCCTCTTTTAAGCCTCATCTAATTATGCAACTTAACCACAGCGGGAACAACACACTTGTGCTGAATATGCAACAGTCTTGACATGTCCTGCGTTTTGCTGCAGGGAGACAGAAGGAAAAGGTGGTTTTGTCAAAGTTCATGCATTTCTATGGGGCTTCGCTGAGGTGGGAAAGGCAGAGCCCTCTCTGGTCTGACACTAAACACCTTTTCCTCTTGTCTCTCAGCCATGTCCACATTCACCTGAGCAGAGAACAGAGGCAATCTCAGAGGTTTCCCTACCCATTGTTCTTCAGGACTGTAGTTCATTAACTGCAAGAGACGTGGTTTCATTAATGTGCATTAACTGATGACTCTCCTGTTACTACTGCTGTCTCCAATCAAAGAATCATTTATGGAAAACAAGGGCAGAGGGAACAACATGCTTTGGCAGCTTGAAGATCACACGCCCAGAGCTTTATACCCTCTGTCTTATATTTTTATGTTAAAGTATCACAAGATATTACCATATTTTTCATTATTATTTGTGGCGCTAAAATACTGCGGCACGCAGTGCCAGATGGCTGATATTCAGCATAAAAATAATGCGGGGCCAATCTTAGAAAGGCTCGATGCAAGTGTAACAGCCTGTATTCATTCTCCCTTCCCTAACACAGGCACCATTAAAATATTAGCAGGCTTCGAATCTGGTTTTCCAATTTAGCAGCGCGGATTATTCTAGGCGTGCATACACATAGAGATGTAGCGACGTTTCAATGCCTTTTGCATTTTATTTGCACATTTCGCGGCTTTTTCTTTGGGCACGTCATCCTCTTCACTCTTTTCAAGGGTATTTTGACCATTAAAGAGAACCAAATAGTTTCCCAAATGCATGAAGAACATAAGCAATGCACACCCCCACCCCTTCCCCCCCAACTCTGAGAAATTGTTATTGGTACAAAATACTTCTCTTTTTTTTTACTTTTTTAAATATATAAACAGCTTGAGTCCTAAACTTAACCAGATGGAAACGTGCCTACAAAGACTTGGATCTAATTCAGCAGAGACTGACAGCCAACAGATGAGCCAATTTAGACCACCCTATGCCAAAAATGGTCAATCATGTTATCTTATGTGTGACTCTACTCTGGCAGATGCCAACTCTATCCAAACAACTTTGAGCATCTTTTTTGGAAGGCAGGATTATTTTACGTGTGCTTTAAGAAAAAAAAAAAAAACCCTCATAATAATGTTTGATTTTTCTGGAAATCATCCACTTGGTTTCAACGTTTTCACAAGAGATTTTTTTTTTTTTTAATTAGTTTATTTGAAGGATAAATCTGGGGTTGGTGGGTTGGTGATGGGGTTGTTTTTTTTCATAGCCTCCTAACAGAGTAAACGCTCTCCAATCCAACAAAAAATGATTAAAACAATATTAAATTGCTGTTCGCTGACGGTCCCCCACTTCTTTAAATATTCATAAAAGAAAAGCCTTACACCTGTGCAAACCAATTTAGCTTCTTTCTTAAGGCAAAACGTTTACTTCCGAACCCACAAAGAAGCACGACAGTAAGTGCAGATTAAATGTGCTTGCTGCAGCCCTCATCACCTTCCCCCAAATAGAGACTAAAGTTGAAATTAAAGGACTTTTTTTCGCAGTGAGTGCTTGCAATCAAGGCTTCCTTTTTCTTCCCCCGATGTGTAATTCATCATCTCTCTGTGAATTTTATTTGACTAATTTTTTTTTACCTTCCAGAAGAAGCATTGACGGATTAACGTCCATTCATCTGCTCCAGACCGCAACAGGAAAGGACCCACCTCCTCCTGTGTCTCCACTGTAACCTGCATGTTCCTCCTCTATTGAATAAACCACCAGCGAGATGTGTTTGTTCCTTCTTGCTCCTAATATGAATCAGAAGAGTGAAAACAGGGCAAACCCACTGATTCAGTCAGTGCCCCATCCTAACAGCACTCTCCAGCCCATGCCGTAACCTGTGTTCAAGCCCTGTATCTGCTGTCAGCCTGGTCTCTGTTTAAGCTCAGTCTGAGTTTGAGCTTCACACTATAGCCCTAGGAGATCTCAGGTGAGGAGACTTCTCTCTCTGGTACCCTGAAAGTGCAGACGCCAGTGTATAAACACTTGATAGATCATTGCTGTTTGCAGGACACCTTGAATCATAGAATGTTCTAGGCTGGAAGGGACCTCTAGAGGTTATCTAGTCCAAACTTTTTACGCATTAACAACTCTACCTAGGTCAGGCTGCTCAGAGCCTCATCAAGCCTGACCTTAGATGGCTCCAGGGATGGGGTCCCTTCCACCTCCCCGGGCAGCCAGTTCCAGCCATCAACAACCCTCATACATCCAGCCTAAAGGCCACCTCTAAAAAGATCTATTGTTTCTGGAGAGAGTAACTCCAGTTTTTCTCTCAAAGGAAGCAGAGGGCAGCAGTTCTGCTGGGTAGTCTGTAGTTTAGATATCTGCTTGACAACCAAAGATGTGATTTCATTTTCCATTTGTGCAGTAGGTAACTGCTTTGCCTGTGTGAGGTAACCGTCCCTCACACGGCACAGGGGAACCAGGCAATTATCCACATGAGTTAAAGCAAGGTGTGTGCTTCCCAACCTGTTTGTAGCATCTTTTGTGATGACAGTCCCACGACTTTGAGATCATGACTGGAGTCAAGACAGATGTCTTGACTTTGAGATCTTAGAGACTGAGAGACCTTCCTTATAGGAGAAATATAACCCCAATTGTGTGATCCTTTTCTTACACTGTTCCTGCTTCTCTTCAAAAGGACTGTGTCCAGATGTGCATGACTGGGGTATCTGACTGCAGGTACTGACTTTGCAGGGAGACAGATCTCACAGACAGTTTCAGTTACACTGAGAAGATTCACATATGCTCTTCCTGGCTACACAACGTCCTGAAAACACCAGGTAAGCACACCTTGCTCACATCAAACTTTCCCCTAACTAGTCCTAGCTACATTGTACACTCTGTTGGACCTTGGACTCCACTCTAGCACCTCTCTAAAATGTCCTTATTCACTTCTAGATAAACATCTGGCTACATAGTGAGAGGCGGCTTAGCCAGGGCTTCCTTTCGTGTGTCATAGAATTACAGAACATTAGGGATTGGAAGGGACCTTGAAAGACCATTCAGTCCAATCCCCTGCTGGAGCAAGATCCCCTAAATCCAGTCGCACAGGAACATGGCCAGGTGGGCACTCCATAACCTGCCTAGTCAGCCCCTTCCAGTGCTCTGTCACCCTCACCGGGGGTAAGTTCCTTCTCATATTGATATGGAACCTCCTCTGTTCCAGCTCACATGTACTGCCCCTTGTCCTATCATTGGGTGCCACTGAGCAGAGCCTGGCTCCATCCTCCTGACACCAGCCCTTTCCATATTTATCAACATTCATGGGGTCACCCCTCAGTCTCCCCTTTTTTCCAAGCTCAAGAGACCCAGCTCCCTCAGCCTTTCCTCATCAGGGAGATGCTCCACTTGCTCCATCATTTGTGTGGCTCTGCACTGGCCTCTCTCCAGCAGCTCTGTGTCCTTCTGGAAGTGAGAGGCCCAGAACTGGACACAACATTCCACATGTGCTCCCACCAGGGCAGAGTAGAGGGTGAGGAGACACTATCTCGATCTGCTAAACACCCCCTTTCTGACCCCCCCCAGGATGCCGTTGGCCTTCTTGGCCACATGAGCCCACTGCTGGCTCCTGGTCATTCTGCTGGGCACCAGGATTCCCAGGTGTTTTTGTCCTACACTGCTCTCCAACAGGTCAGTCACTATACTCATTGCTGTGGCCCCCCTCTGCTGTGTGATCTGACATTCAAAAACTGTATTGGCAGCAGTGGGATAATTATACCAGTTCAGTCTTTTTCCTGTGGAGACAATGTTTTTTGCTCTTGAAAGAGCAGTACTGCCTGGATTTAGGTGGCCACATCCCCACTGCCTGGTAACACAGTTTTCTACAGTTTCTCTGCTGCTGTTCTAACAGCAGCCTCAAATATGTCTTAAAACTAAGAGATGCTGCCTTCATAAAGCCTGGTAGATGAAACTCCACTGCTTCATCATAGACAGGACTTCACTGTTTCATTATAGATGAAACTCCCCTGCAAGGAACCAAATACTTCAGTCACAGGACGTAACAAACTCACCAAGCAAGGAAACTTTTCTCGTGGAAAGACACCACTGTTCTACTGGAATGGTGACACTCACACACCTGCCATCTTCAAGGCCGCCTACACCTGGATGACACACGTGCACCTGTGAGCTTCCAGCTCTTCTACCTCTGCTCATTTAATTGGGAATTGTTGCTGAGCTGCTCTGAACCATAAAGCCATTAGTGTGTGTTCCTTTCCCTTGCTGACAGCACTGGTCACCTCAAAGCACTCAACAGCAATGATTTCACGAGGTTCCTCTTATCTCCTCTTCTGTTCCCCACAGAGTTCAAAGGCTAACGATTCTCGCTTCATTATCTCCTGCAGTCAGAGAGAAATAATCTGTTGAGTAACTTCTTTTTAATTCTGCCTCTCATTTTAAGAACATGTCATGGTCATTTAGAGAGAAATGTACCTGAATGCCAACAGGGCTCTTTGAGGAAGATTTTGGGCTCCCACTCTGGAGCACTACAACCACTCCACTTCCAGGAAACACCACTCACACCCCACTCCTATGTATAGGATGAAACTAAGGGTGTTTAACAGCTGTCACAAACAGCTTCCAGAGTGTCGCAGCTTTCCAACGTTTTCGAGTTGATTGTTATTACCAGATTCCTCTAAGTCCCCAGCAAGCAGCGCAGCCTCTTGCTTGGCTCATCACGTTCCAACTGCTGACGTGAGCTGTCAGGCTGCAAACCAAACAGTTGTCAAATAGCTATAAGTTGCAGATTTAGTAAAAGAGCTTTACATTCCTTTGAGGAAACTACTTAAGAGATGTCTTCAGTGGAATTTGTGGCCTGTGGAAGCCTCTGTGCAGTTTGTTGCTTCAAACAGGATCTCCACAGCACTGCTCGAATGTCAGTAAAGCAGCTTTGGTCTAAACCATTAGACTGCCATTAGACACAAGCTTATGTTCCCACTGAACACATTTCCCCAGAGACTTGAACATCCAAGTCTGAAAACAGCCGGTGGTAGGATTTGCTTTTCTAGACCCCTATTAGAATGATTCAGACTGTTTATTCACTAAAGCTTGACGACTTCTCAGTAGATGAACTCACAGCTAGAAAACATTGGGCCTTCAATTAAAACAAACCCCACACAACGACCCACAGAAAACAGTTGCTCTCAGCTTCTGGATGCACTGAAAAGCAGTTTTCTGTGTTTCCTTTTTGCTTCCACAAGTGGGATTTGTCTCTGACTTGCTGTCAGCTACTCCTATGCTGCTGACCTTCTCAATAGTGCAGTCCAGTGGTTCTCCTGTTCCTCCGTTTATTAACGTTGGTCCCTGAGTTTGTATTTAGTACTTTATGAATCATGATCCTGTTGTGGCAGGGGGATTGGACTAGATGATCTTTCGAGGTCCCTTCCAATCCCTTATGATTCTATGATGATTCTAATAGAAGAGCTTTAACCGCGCCACTCCAGTGGGTATTGTACACAGGACACACGTTACAGGCCACTCCATGGATAAATACTTTCTGAGAGCACCATGGAGGAATCCAGCTAAATCTGACAGTTATGGTAGTTAATTACAAACTAACAACATAAAATGGACAAAGGAAGGCTCAGAAGTCATTAAGCAACTTACAGCCACTTTTTGGTACAAAATATTTTATGAGGCTAGAGGCAGCGTAGGCCCCCTGCTGAATGAGGTCAGTGCCCTGGAGACAGAGGATGCAGAGAAGACAGAGATACTCAACACTTTCTTTGCCTCTGTCTATACT
>VXBP01002338.1:20267-50956 GCA_013400115.1 Rhinopomastus cyanomelas | reverse complement strand
GAGGTTCTTCTCCCCCTCTACTCTGCCCTGGTGAGACCACACCTGGAGTATTGTGTCCAGTTCTGGGCTCCTCAGTTCAAGAGGGATGTGGAGCTGCTGGAAAGGGTCCAGCGTAGAGCAACGAAGATGATGAGAGAGGTGGAGCACCTCCCTTACGAGGAGAGGCTGAGGGAGCTGGGTTTCTTTAGCTTGGAGAAGAGGAGACTGAAGGGTGACCTCATTAATGTCTATAAATATTTGAGGGGTGGGTGTCAGGAGG
Organism: Rhinopomastus cyanomelas; assembly: GCA_013400115.1. Classification (NCBI taxonomy): domain Eukaryota; kingdom Metazoa; phylum Chordata; class Aves; order Bucerotiformes; family Rhinopomastidae; genus Rhinopomastus; species Rhinopomastus cyanomelas. The sequence continues at coordinate 50,697 of VXBP01002338.1, read as the reverse complement.
ATGGAGCCGGGCTCTTCTCAGTGTCATCTAGTGACAGGACATGGGGCAATGGTTGTAAGCTGGAACACAGAATGTTCCACATCATTCTGAGAAGGAACTTCTTCCTGGTGAGGGTGACGGAGCACTGGAACAGGCTGCCCAGGGGGGTTGTGGAGCCTCCTTCACTGGAGATGTTCAAGGTCTGCCTGCATGTGTTCCTATGTGACTTGGTCTAGGTGATCCTGCTGTTGCAGGGGGATTGGACTAGATGATCTTTTGAGGTCCCTTCCAATCTGTAATGATTCTATGATTCTATGACATTAGAGAGTCTAATACCCGATGGAAATCCCAACCACTGATTTTGCTGTAAAAAGGGCAGTGTAGAGTTTTGCATCTGGGCAAGTACAACCCTAGGAACCAGTAGAGGTTGAGGATTGACATGTTGGAGAGCAGCAGAGGAGAAAGGGACCTGGGGGTCCCGGTGCACAGCAGGATGGCCATGAGCCAGCAATGGGCCCTTGTGGCCCAGAAAGCCAATGGCATCCTAGGGTGGATTAAAAGGGGGTGTTTAGCAGATTGAGAGGTTCTCCTCCCCCTCTGCTCTGCACTGCTGAGACTACAGCTGGAATATTCTGTCCAGTTTTGGGCCCCTCAGTTCCAGAAGGACACAGAGACTCCAGAGCAGAGCGACAGAGATGATGAAGGGAGTGGAGCATCTCCCTGATGAGAGAAGACTGAGGAAGTTGGGTATCTTGAGCTTGGAAAAAGGGAGAGACTGAGGGGCAACCACATTAATGTTGATAAATATGTGAAGTTGGGTGTCAGGAGAATGGAGCCAGGTTCTTCCTCAAAGTCATCTAGTGATAGGACAAGGAGCAATGGATGTGAGCTGGAACATAGGAGGTTCCACATCAGTATGAGAAGGAACTTCTTCCCGGTGAGGGTGACAGAGCACTGGAAGGGGCTGCCCAGGGGTGTTGTGGAGTCTCCTTCTCTGGAGATGTTTCAAACCTGCCTGGCCATGTTCCTGTGCGACTGGATCCAGGGGATCCTGCTGTGGCAGGGGGATTGGTCTGGATGATCTTTCGAGGTCCTTTCCAATCCCTAGTGTTCTGAGATTCAGGGAACAGCAGCTGCTCGTAAAAAACCCTGATGTCCTGCATGGAGGAATCCTCTTGCTTAGTGACAGGTATATCTTGCTCACGTTGCGATCCAGGAGGTCAAACTTCAGCCACTGAGTTCTGCATTTGCTGAAGGAGGGTTTCTGTGCTCAGCTGCCAACATCAAAGCTCCAGGGGACTGACAAAGCAAAAGGCCAGTGTGGACTGAGTTCAGTTGCAGCAATGCAGCACCCACCCCCATTTCAGCAGACAGGCAAGTCTGTGCAGTGGCACTTAAGGAGAAATAAAGGGCTCTGCCCAGGACATTCAAAAGGCATCAGCCTTGATACAACCTCCTTTGAGGTAGCTGTAGAGAGCGAGAACGTCTCCTCTCAGTCTCCTCTTCTCTGGACTAAATAACCCCAGTTCCCTCAGCTGCTCTCCACAGGGCCTGTTCTCCAGCCCCCTCCCCAGCCCTGTTGCCCTTCTCTGGCCCCACTCCAGCCCCTCAATGTCCTGCTGATAATGATAAGGTCCTTTGACAGGCAGCACTCTGCAGCTACAGGGAGAACTGCCCTAACACACACAACCTGTTCATGTCTCTTTGAGTTTGTAGACAACAACAAATTTAGGGAGAATTCCAGGAGAATTCCAGCCCAGACACAGAGCAAAGCAAGGTGATGTTTAAGGAGAAGTGACCAGCTTGCACGTGGAGCTGCAAGGAAAACTACTGCTGCTATGTGAGGCCATGACTAGCATTTGCAGTTAAGGCACTGCATCTCAAAAATCTTCCCTCCCCTGCTAACCCAGGTTCACCTCTTGGAATTTTTCTTCCTCTGACATTTATATTTAAATACTGCAAAATACCGTTTAAAAAAAGTCACTATATTGTACAGCTGAAGGTCATTACTTTACCTCAGAAACATCAGCAACAGTTTGCTCAGGCAAATGACATTTGCAATGACGTCCATTACAGTCACTCTGTGGTCTACACACCCCACTGCACATGAATCACGTCCCTCCGCACTCTCTAAAGATAAACTTCAGCTGCTCCACAATACAATTGTTCAGGTTGTTCTTCTCCAGATTCTTAAACTCTCAACTTTAAACAGTTGTCAGGTGCACATGTGTGGTTTATATTTGCAGAAAAGTCACAATTCTCAGAATCACAGAACATTAGGGAATGGAAGGGACCTCAAAAGATCATCCAGTCCAATCCCCCTGCCACAGCAGGATCACCTAGACCAAGTCACACAGGCACATATCCAGGCAGGTTTCAAAAGTCTCCAAAGAACAACCATGAAACAGCCTAAAGGCCACCAAAACACTCCTCCTCTTGTTGATGCTTCAGGTCTTCATGGTGTCTACTACACAACAGGAGGCAGAGCTGGCCAAATGCCCCAGATGTGGACCCACATCAACTTCCCCAGATCAGTGGCAGTTTATTAGCACTTAGCATTGGCATTAGAATGATAGAGCAGTTTTGGTTGGAAGAGACTTTCAAGATCATCAAGTCCAACCTTTTCCCAGCCCTGCCAGCACCACTAAACCCTGTCACCCAATGCAACATCTACCCTTCTCTTCAACTCCCTCCCTGGGCAACTGTTCAGTGCCTGACAGCCCTTTCAGGGAAGAAATTCCTCCTGACACCAACTTGAACCTCCCCTGGTGCACCTTCAGGACATTTCCCCTCGTCCTTCCTTTCAAGCAGTTGTAGAAAGCAAGGTCTCCCCTCAGTCTCCTCTTCTTCAGGCTAAACAGCCCCAGCTCTGTCAGCTGTTCCTCACAACACAGACTTGATTTGATTTAATTGCTAATGGACACTTTGCTGCTCCTCAGAGATTCCTTCCAGCAGAAGCTGCAGGACTGTCCTAAGAGCTGGCCTTCTGCATCTTCAGTCCTTCCACAGCCTTTGAGAGAAACCAACAAGGAGTTTGCACAGGGCAGAAGTAACAACTCCAGCCTTAAATGCTTTTGTCTTGTGCTCTCCTCCCTTCCTTTTGTCTCACAAACATCCTAAACCCACACTTCAACAGCAGCAGTAAGTGATGCCACTTCAAAATCCTGCAGATACAGGTTCTCCCACAAAACAGTCCCTGGTTTGAATGGTAAATGATCTCAATTCTTTATCGGTGTTTTTGAAAAGCTGGAAAGTTTTTCAAGTCATGAAGAAGCGCAGATTTTTACAGCCCTGCATCGCAACACCTGAAGGTGTATTTCCATGTCTTAAAAGCTCTACGGAGCCCGTTTCACGACTCAAGTACAGCTGATGCCTGAAATGTTCCCTCTCAATTACAGACTGACCTTCAGCACCACTTTAACCAGTGCAAAATGGAAACTTTCCATCGCTTCAATCTCCGCTTTTCTAACTATTTGTTGGTGTTTGCACAAGGCCGGTAAAATCTTCACAAGATGCTCACAGAGCACTTTACGAAGCATTTAGAGGATGCAACGTGAGCTGATCCATTGTGCTTCACCCTCAACAATGCAGGGGAAAAACGTTTCCCTCTCTCTTTCCTCTAGGATGAGGCTCGAAATCCTTCCATAGCACATGTTGCATCGGTGAGGCACAAACACTTGACTCATGCAACGTGCATGAAGTTCAACAAGTGCAGTGCAAGGGTCCGCAACTGGGTCGAGGCAATGCCAGGCACCAATACAGACTGGGAGGAGAAAGGATTGAGGACAGCCCTGAGCAGAAGGACTTGGGGGTAGAGCAGAAGTTGAGCAGGAGCTGTCAGTGTGCACTGGCAGCTCAGAGAGCCAACCATATCCCGGGCTGCAGCAAAAAAAGCAGTGATAGTCAGTCGAGGGAGGGCATTCTCTTCCAGCTGGAGTACTGGGTCCAGTTCTGGTGACCTTCCAACATCAGAAGGACACAGAGCTCCTGCAAGGTGTCCAGAGGAGAGCAACTCAAATGATCTGAGGGCTGGAACACCTCCCCTCTGAGGACAGGCTGAGAGAGGTGGGGTTTTTCAGCCAGGAGAAGAAGAGGCTCCCAGGTGACCTTCTAGCAGCTTTTCAGTCTCTGAAGGGGGCTAGAAGAAAGCAGGGGTAGCACTTTTCACATGGGTGGTAGTGAAAGGACAAGGGGAAAGGGTTCCAGACTTCAAGAGGTTGGACATGAGGAGCAAATTCTTTGCTATGAGGGTGGGGAGATGCTGGACCAGGGTCCCCAAGGCAGTTGTGGCTGCCCTGGCAGCATTGAAGGGCAGGTTGGCTGGGGCCCTGAGTAACCTGCTCTAGTGAGGGTGTCCCTGCCTGTGCAGGGGGGTTGGAATTGGATGATCTTTAAGGTCCCTTCCAACTCTGGCCACTCCATGATTTGAAGACTCAACCATTTTATAAAGGGCTACACAGCACTGACAATTGGGAACAAAACGTGGCGGAGCTGAGCTGTCACATTAGTCTTTCAGCTTTGGGGATGTGATTTGAAATCCTACCCCACAACATTAAAACACATTTTCCCCTCTTTTTTTAATTAACAGATCCACTGGTACAACTGACACTTCTCATCTGAGAGAGATCCTATGCTGAAACACTAAAGGTGACCAGTCACAGCTACGCTGCAGCTGTGGAGAACTGGCCTGGCAGCTCTGAGAATTCACAATATTAATTATGCACAGACACACTGTATTCCATCAGCCAGACCTCCACCACTGCCTGCTGACTCAAAAGAAAGTTAATCATAATTTACTCCCGTGGGACAAGTCTTGATGTCTATTTAGGAAGTTACCTGTGGCCTGGCATGCAGCTTGCCAGCGTAACCAGCAGCACTTCACATAGAAAGGATCACAACCTTCTCTTTGAGGAAAGGGCTGGGGTTGTTCAGCCTGGAGAAGGCTCCAGGGACAGCTTAGCACAGCCTTTCAGCGCTTAAAGAAGGCTACAGGAAACATGGGCAAGGACTCTTGATCTGGGAATGAGGAGACAGGACAGGAGGCAACAGTGTTAAACTGTCCTGGTGGACAGCAGGATGACTATGAGCCAGCAATGTGCTCTTGTGGCCAAGAGGGCCAACAGCATCCTGGGGTGGATCAGAAAGGGGGTGGTTAGCAGATCAAGCGAGGTTCTTCTCCCCCTCTGCTCTGCACTGGTGAGACCACACCTGGAGTATTGTGTCCAGTTCTGGGCTCCTCAGTTCAAGAGGGATGTGGAGCTTCTGGAGAGGGTCCAGCGTAGGGCAACGAAGATGATGAAGGAGGTGGAGCACCTCCCTTAGGAGGAGAGGCTGAGGGAGCTGGGTTTCTTTAGCTTGGAGAAGAGGAGACTGAAGGGTGACCTCATTAATGTCTATAAATATTTGAGGGGTGGGTGTCAGGAGGATGGAGCCGGGCTCTTCTCAGTGTCATCTAGTGACAGGACAAGGGGCAATGGTTGTAAGCTGGAACATAGAAGGTTCCACATCATTCTGAGAAGGAATATCCTCACTAGAGCAGGTTACTCAGGGCCCCAGCCAACCTGCCCTTCAACACTGCCAGGGATGGGGAAGCCACAGCCATGTTCCAGCATCTTCCCACCCTCATAGCAAAGAATTTGCTCCTCATGGCCAACTTCAATCTTCCCTCTTGAAGCCTGGAACCGTTTCCCCTTATCCTCTGCTACCACCTGCATCAAAAGCCCTACCCTAGCTTTCTTGTAGAGTGGAAAGCTGCTAGAAGGTCACCTGGGAGCCTCCTTTTCTCCAGACTGAGCAACTCCACCTCACTCAGCCTCTCCACGGTGCTCCAGCCCTCTGATCGTTCGAGTTGCTCTCCTTTAGACACCTTGCAGAAGCTCTGTGTCCTTCTGATGTAGGGGACTCCAGACCTGGAGACATCAGCGATGCCAAAACACTGCACATGTGTGAAAAAATGTAATTGTCATCTTTGGAAAAAACACCCTGGCTGCCTCCCAGAACTGTAACCTCCTCCTCGGCCCCCACTTCCCGTCCAGGCTCCAGTCCTTTGCACAGCCCCAAACGACCAATTTCCAGCAGACACTGGGACTACAGGTAGGGAAGTCTGTCGATTTCATTGCTCAAGTAGCCAAAAGAAACCCTATTGGAATCTTTTTTTGGCGCTGGGAAGCAGCAGATAATTGATAAAATACAGTTTTCACTTCGACAGCCAGTGTTTGCACACAGATGGGATGTTAACTGAGCGTGGGAACCTCGCAATGGTTCCTAATTCCAGTGAAGACTGGAAAATAATGGATTTGAAATCACAGTTTTCCTTGACACACAACCCCCTCCCCTCAAAGTGGCACTAATATGAGTCAAATGTACACATGGAGAAATGAAATGCCCCCAGCATGTTCCCATTATAGCTCTTCCCTTCAAAAATGAATGACTTCACTGAATCACAGAACTTTAGGGGTTGGAAGGGACCTCGAAAGATCATCCAGTCCAATTCTCCACCCACACCAGGATCTCCTAGATCCAGTCACACAGGAACATGTCCTGGCAGGTTTTAAATGTGTCTGGAGAAGGAGACTCCATAATCCCCCTGGGCAGCCCCTTCCAGTGCTCTGTCACCCTCACAGGGAAGAAGTTCCTTCTCATGCTGTGGAACCTCTTCTGTTCCAGCTCACACCCGCTGCCCCTTTTCCTATCATTGGGGGCCCTTGAGCAGAGCCTGGCTCCATCCTCCTGACACCCACCTGTGTCCGTAAGCATTCAGGGAATGTTCCTGTGCAGTGTCACTGTTATAGCTACAGCAGATGAACCTCCAGAAACAGCAGATGGAAATTCAGGCAGTTAAGATGGAAGACCCCAGCCTGCTTCAGAATCTTGCCCTGTCTCACTCCAGACCAGGTAGAACTAGCAGAAACAGACCTGGGGTTTCTAACTGACAGGTGGCTGAACATGAGCCAGCAGGGTGCCCAGGTGGCCAAAAGGCCATTGGCATCCTGGCCTGGATTAGAAACTATGTGTCCAGCAGGAGTAGGGAGGTGATTGTCTCCCAGTACTCAGCACTTGTGAGGCTGCACCTTGAGTACTTATTTCAGCTTGGGGCACCTCAGGACAAGGGAGACATTGAGGTGCTGGAACGAGTACAGAGGAGAGCAAAAATGCGGGAAAAGGGCCTGGAGAATCAATCTGATGATTGGAGAGATGGAGAGAGTTGGGGCTGTTTAGTTTGAGGAAGAGGAGGCTGAGGGGAGACCTCATCGCTCTCTACAGCCATTTGAAAGGACACTGTAGACATGTTGGTGCTGGTCTCTTCTCACAGGTCATTAGCGACAGAAGCAGAGGGAAGGGCTTCAAGCTTCAATAAGGGAAGGTTAGACTGACAATCAGGAAGAAATTCTTCCTGGAGAGATTGGTCAGGCACTGGGATGAGCTGCCCAGGGTGGTGGTTGAGTCTCCATCCCTGGATGTATTGAAAAGTCACTTTGATGTGGTGTTGGGGGATCTGGTTTAGGGGTGACCTTGCAGAGTAGGGTTGGTGGTTGGAGTCAATGATCCAAAGGGTCTTTTCCAACCTGAATGATTCTGTGAGCTCAGCAATTCTCTGAGACACTATGGCAGCAGGACCAGTGGCTCCTGAAGCTCCCATTGACGATGGCGCAAGTGCAATGAACTACTAAAATCATGTGTAAAAGAATAAAACCCCAATCCAACATCTCCCTTGATAATGAGAAACTGGAGTTAGAGCTGCTTAAAGCAGAAATCCAGCCAGCAACCACACGCCACGGCATGGCAATGTCTCACTCTATCGCAGATCTGCTGGGGCTGACACAAGAGTTTCTGCTTATAAAAAAAACCCCCATGGAGTTAAGCACAAGCTGGTTTTCAGCCACATTTCCTGTTCTCACCAGCACAAGGTCTCCTCACAGGCTTCTGCGGCTCCATGCACCGAGAAAGAAGGGGAGACAAAAGCCATGTGAGAACAGCACTGGGGCTCTCAACTCACCTTTCTGATCCATCACGTGGAACTCACAGCCTCCTCATCTGTGATCAGCGTCGCCGACACTGCCAGGAGAATTCGCTTTTCCTGAAAAGGCCAGTTCAAAGCTCCCCTCTGTGGGTGGCAGAGCCACACTGCCATGGCTGATAGCAAACCCACCGCTGCTCGCTTTCCATCCCAGCGACTGTTTCCTCTGGAAACTGCTGTGGGAGCTGGAAGAACCATTTTGACAGGACAGCAGTTTCTATTGACAAAGATAAATCCTTTATTTAGTAATAATGATCTATACACCGATGAACAACCGGAGCCAGGGAAGAAATCTTCCAGCAGAACGTTTACACAGGATGATCTCAAAGCAGCTTTTACTCTGTTGTCCTTGAGCAGCATCTTCCTGGACAGTGCAAATTTCACATTTCCATTCCCAACAGAAACCTGAAGACAATTTGAAAACCTTAGTGCTAGGAGATGCAGGCAGCTACTAATCCATGTCACAGAGCTCCCGAGGGACCATCTGCTACAAGCGAATGACTAACATCCACCTCTACCCACAAAACAACCTCCCATCAGCCACTACCTAACTTCTCTAACTAATTTGGAGGTTAGAATAGACCAGCAAAGTGTGTGTTGTGTGTCTTCACACTCTGGGCCTGATGAGCTTTGACATGGGAATCGCCTTCCCTACAGTCTGTTCAAGGATAACTCGAACTGTGGGGAGCAAGGACTAGTTTTCACAAACATATTTTCTTTAAAAAAACAGAGAAGGAAAAGGGTGGTGGGGAATTAAACGGCTTTTTCCATTCTCAAATTGCCAACTGAGGTTTGATAATGGTAGTAGATGGCTCGAATTACGAAAAGCAACCAGCTACGAGTCCAGAATACAAAAAGCTGCTCTTTAGAGACATGATGCTCCTCCTGACTACAGCAGAGCAGGATTACCAGAGGCTGGGAAAGAGCTCCAAACCAAATCTGGTTTCTGGATGAAGCTGTAAGGCTTTTTAAAGAGCTGCCACAGACACTGACTACGAGTCAGTGCTCTCCGGCAGTAGAGTCAGAGCCTCTCCAACACTGCCACTGTCTCACTGAGCAGTTTTAAATGAAGCAGTTCAACAGGTGACACTCCGGAGTCAGAGAAAACGCATCGAAATTAAAACTAAAACAGAATAGAGAGAACGAGATGTTTTACTTCCTGGCAGCCGTGAGCGTTGCCACCGATTCCCTGCAATCCCTGCTCACACAGAACGCTACACCCAGCATTTTGTTTCTGTTTGTCAGACCTGTGGCAGCGCAAGGTGCTGCTCATTTCCTACTCTTCCACCACAAAGTGTTTCTGCTTTTACAGGCCATTTAGGAGCTGTCTTCGGTAAGTGTCACCCTCCGTTACTCTGGTTGCTTGAAACTAGGTACTGACTGGCATAAAAAAAGATGGCAGAGATGGGTAATGGCCTCAAAGCACACCCAAACCCTCAACAGATTGTAACAAACGCTGATCTTTGCTGGTATTTACTATCAGGAAAATGATCCTCATTCCAAGCCTCCAGAGCCAAGACTCTGAGTCCACCTGAGGGTCCATCTCCAGTCCTAAAACACATGGGCTATGTCCTATAGTCTTGCTCATCTCAGAGGTTCCTTCTGCTAACAAAATCAAACGCTGCATTAAAATGCTTTTGGTTTCAGCCGTTTAGAAGAGGACATTGGCTCCTGTGCTCCCTGCAGACAACTACCAAGCTGTCAAAGCCCTGCAACATGGGAAAACTGATGAAAAACACTCTTCCTCCTCCTCTCAGCCCAGAGCCATTTCTAACACTGGTGCCAATGGACAAAGGAATAAATCACCAGGATTGAAATACTCCCGTTCCCAGCCCTGCCCAGTACCCGCTGCTCTCACTGGCACACAAATGAGTTCATTCCAAATGCCAGCTTGGGCAGAGCAGAGCAGGGCTGCACTGGGGTGGGATATTTTCAGTAGCCGCAGTACAGAAAAGGGCGACGTCTCAAGGAAACCCCTTCTGGCAGTCAAGAGATAGCTGCACCCTCCCAGCCAACCTTGCTGCCATCAGAAGCTGAAAAAAGAGACAGCGAGTGAAAATGAGAGGACTGTAAGCTAGAAGAATTGTGAACTGCCACCAGGCTAACAATGCTTCACTTTGCTTCTGCACTGCGAGGACTGGAGGGCAAGTCTGATGAGGAGAGGCCTGTGGGTTGTTCAGCCTGGAGAACTCAGGGGGGACCTTCTCTCTCAAACTCCCTGAAGGGAGGCTGTAGTCAGGTGGGCGTCAGGATCTTCTCCCAGGTATCCTGCACAATAAAAAGAGGACAGGGCCTGAAGCTGCCAGGGAAGGGTTAGGTTGGATGTTAGAAAGCCCTTCCTCACGGAAAGGGGGATCAGACCCTGGAGTGGACTGCCTAGGGCAGCGGTGGAGTCCTCGTCCCTGGAGGTGTTGAAGGACAGCCTGGCTATGGCCCTTAGTGCCCTGGTCTGGCCAGTGGGGTGATGGTAGGTTGTGGGCTGGGCTGGATGAGCTCAGAGGGCTTTTCCAGCCTCAATAATTCTGTGATGAAAAGTTTTTGCATCTGACACACTGCTGGAACAATTCTGATCTGGAGATTTGCACCAGGTTGCTTTTTTCACCCAATGTTTTCATAGAGAAAATGAGTTGTGGTCAGTGCATCACACCCTGTCTCTGCTGCTCCTTCCTCCTCACGCTTTGCCTCTGCTCCAGCAAGGGCTCTCTCCCTCAGCAGAGACTCCTCTGTGACTTTCTCTGGCCTGAGCCCTACCCATGGCCTGCAGTTCTTCACCAGCTGCTACAGAACAGACTCTCCATGGGGTCACAGCACCTCTCAGACATCCACCTGCTCTGGTGTTGGCTCCTCCACCTGCTGCAGGTGGATATCTGCTTCCCCATGGACCTCCCTGGGCTGCAGGGCACAGCCTGCCTCACCACAGGCCTCACCAGGGCTGTGGGGATTCCTTCCTCTGGCGCCTGGAGAATCTCCCTTCTTCACTGACCTTGGTGTCTGCAGGGCTGTTTTCCTCACTCCCCCTCTTGACTGCTTCTGCAGGGTTTTCCCCTGCTGTTGCACACATCGTCCTGGCACTGCTGTGTCCAGCCTCAGCCTGCAGTGACTCTGTCTTGAAGCCAACTGGCACTGGCTGTACCAGACCTGGGGGAAGCTTCTGGCAGCTTCTCATAGAAGCCCCCATGTAGCCCCTGCTGCTACAAAATCCATCACCCAAGCCCACTCACAGAGACTGATGTTTCTTGACACCAAAGAAGTTCTGACTGTAGGACATACGAGGACAAGCTCAGAGAGTTGGATCTGTTCAGCCTGAAGAAAAGCAGGCTCCAGGGGAACCTTCTTGTAACCTTCCAGGACCTGAGTGGGGCCTCCATGAAGGCAGAGGAAGGTCTTTTCAAGAGGGTTTGACAAGGAGCAGTGGGTTCAAGCTGGGAAAGGAGAGATTTAGGCTGGATATCAGAACGAAGTTCTTCACTGTGGGGGTGGTTGATGGCTGGGCTGAAATGGGCTGCCCAGGGAGGTGGTGGGGGCCCCATCCCTGGAGTCACTGAAGGTCAGGCTTGATGAGGCTCTGAGAAATCTGATCTAGGTAGAGTTGTTCCTGCATAAAAAGGTTGGACGAGATGACCTCTAGAGGCCCCTTCCAGCCTAGAACATTCTATGATTCTATGATTGAGGAGATGATTACAGCAACACTCTCAGTATTACCCAGGCCAGTGTCTTTAATGACATCAGAGACATTTACGAAACTTTTTATTGACTCTTAATTGCTCCCTAAGACCACGACCAACTCAGGAAAGGTGTCTTGCATTCCGCTTTGACCGTTGCGGCCAACGCTGAGGACATGTAAGCCCAATACTGACTTTGCTACTAGAAGCCTCTGGTATTTTGTAGAGGCTTTTCTTATTCTTTACGAGGAGGAACGTTTCACGCCAGAACGCCACTGAAGAATTCCAACAGCAGTTTCCTCACCAGCAAACAAGTTCAAATGAGTCCGATTACAATTAAATTGTGGTGTATTTATCAACTATTAACAATGAGAAATATAGTAAATCAAGGACAAATCTCTTTACAATCGAGTAACTCACCTCAAGCAACTACCAGGAGAATTTACCTAGCAACTGCCATCAATTACGCTCTTGGATGAGGAGCCTAAAGTTTTGGAAAGCTCTGCTCTTGCAGATGCCACTGAATGCTAGAGATTTCTCGAGTTGGAAAAACAGAACTCCTTTGGTTTGAAATTATGCAAAACCCCAAAGCTGCAAAACCTAGAAAGTTTTTGAACACTGACTTAAAAACAAGAGCTGTGCTTCATCGGAATCGTGGCCATTTTTACCCTGTTAGAGAAGACAAAGCCAGGATGGTACTCAGCATGAACAGTTTCCACAGCCTTTCACACTACTAGAAATTTCTTCTTCTAGTTTCTTCCTTTCCTCCTCTTTGGACATCTGATGGTTTCTCTCTTCCCAATGTGGGTTCTGATGACTATTCAGTACTTTGCTGCTCTGCGTGTGCCACATCTCATAGTAGAGGTTGCTAGGACTTGCGAGGAGGTCTGCGTGTCTGCCACGTTCCACGACTTTACCCTGCCAGAGAAGGGGGGGAGGTCAGGCGCTGGTATTTCACAGAATCACAGAGTGTTAGGGGTAGGAAGGGACCTCGAAATATCATCCAGTCCATTTCCCCTGCCACAGCAGGATCCCCTAGATCCAGTCGCTCAGGAACATGGCCAGGCAGGTTTGAAATGTCTCCAGAGAAGGAGACTCCACAACTCCCCTGGGCAGCCCCTGCCAGGGCTCTCTCATGCTCACTGGGAAGAAGGTCCTTCTCACATTCATGTGGAACCTCCTCTGTTCCAGCTCACACCCGTTGTCCCTTGTCCTATCATTTGGTGCCCCTGAGCAGAGCTGGGCTCCATCCTCCTGACACCCACTCTTTCCATATTTATCAACATTCATGGGGTCACCCCTCAGTCTCCCCTTTTTTCCAAGCTCAAGAGCCCCAGCTCCCTCAGCCTTTCCTCATCAGGGAGATGCTCTACTCCTTTTAGCATCTCTGTGGCTCTGCACTGGACTGTCTCCAGCAGCTGTGTCCTTCTCTCCAGCAGCTGTGTCCTTCTGGAACTGCAGAGCTGAGAACTGGACACAAGATTCCAGCTATGATCTCAGGAGGGCAGAGAAGAGGGGGAGGAGAACCTCTCTCCATCTACTGACACTTCTAATGCACCCCAGGATGCCATTGGCCTTCTTGGCCACAGGAACACATTGCTGGCTCACGGCCATCCTGCCGGCCACCAGGACCCCTAAGTGCTCTCCAACAAGTCAGTCCCCACCCTATAGTGGTCTCTGGGACTGTTTTTGCCCAGATGCCCTTGTTATGTTTCATTAAATCTCTTCCCATCCAACTCTCCAGCCTGTCCAGGTCCCAATGGATGGCAGCACAGCCTTCTGGGGTGTTGGCCACTCCTCCCAGCTGAGTGCCATCAGCGCATTCTATTCCATCATCCAAGTCCTTAATGAATAGATTGAACAGCACTGGTCCCAGATCTTTAGGAATAAAAATGCACCATCTGGACAGTATTTGAAGCCCACTGACACAGGAAGGTTTTCTATCCAGACTGGAAGATCTTTTTAAAGTAAATATGAGGAGAAGTGTTGAACTACCAGCAGAGAAGTCACACAAACATCCCAAACCAAACACGGATTTGGCTTTGCTTGATAACCAGTGCACCCTGGCACTCAGATGCTGAAAGAGCCCACAGAGAGGGATCTGTGCTAGGGAAGGAAAACACGTTCAGAATCAAATCCTAAGAGCAAATAGTGCTTTTTGGTTGGCGCTCAGTAGCTTCTGCCACTGCTGTCATGAAAACCCAGTGAGCAGTTTGGTTCATCTGGGCTCCCCTCAAGAGCAAAGATGGTCATAGAATCATACATTCCTTTAGGCTGGAAAAGGCTTTCAACACGGTCAAGTCCAACCCTTAACCCAACTGCTCCAGGGCCACTGCTAAACCCTGACCCTCAGCTCCAGATCTCGATGACTGTGAAACATGGCCAGGGGTGGCAATTCAACCCCTTCTGTGGGCAGCCTGTTCCAAGGCCTGGTGATCCTGTCCACGAAGAAGTTTTTCCTAATATCCAACCTAAACTTCCCCTGATGCAACCTGAGGCCATTTCCTCTTATCCTATTACTTAGAATCATAGAATCACCATGGCTGGAAAGGACCTCCAGGGTCATCAAGTCCAGCCCTTTCTCCTAGTGCCTAACCGCTAGACCATGTCCCCGAGCGCCGCATCCACCCGTTCCTTAAAACAACTCCAGGGTTGCTGACATCACCACCTCCCTGGGCAATCCATTCCAGCACCTAAACACCCTCTCAGTAAATAATTTCTTTCTAACATCCAGTTTAAACCTTCCCTGATGCAACTTGAGGCCATTTCCCCTCGTCCTATCATCACCAATTTGAGAGAAGAGACCAACACCAGCCTTGCTACAACCTCCTTTAAGGTAGTTGTAGAGGGCAATGAGGTTCCCTCTCAGTCTTCTCTTCTGCAGACTAAACAACCCCAGCTCCCTCAGCCTCTCCTCATAGGGCATACTTGCTCCTTGTGAGAAGAGACGAACCCCCACCTGCCTGCAACCTCCTTTCAGGTAGTCGCAAACAGCAATAAGGCATCCCCTCAGCCTCCTCTTCTCTAGACTAACCAGCCTCAGCTCCCTCAGCTGCCCCTCACAAGGTTTGTACTCCAGACCTTTCTCCAACCTCATTGCCCTTCTCTGGACCCACTCCAGTGCCTCAATGTCCTTGTATTGAGGTGCCTAACCCCATTACTTCTGGTGTAGCCCCACCAGTGCCCTGTGCAGGGAGACAATCACTTTCCTGCTCCTGCTGGCCACACTATTTCTGATACAAGCCAGGATGCTACCGGCTTTCTTGGCCACCTGAGCTCACTGCTGGATCATACCCAGCTGCTTATCATAATACATTGATTATCGATGTGGAAACAGGAAGAGCAAGCTGCAGAAGAGAACACAAATCCTACAGACAGTGAACTAGCACCAGTCTTCAAATCACCGGTCACCCTTCTACCCCAAGACACACATTTATATTGACTGGCTTCAAATTAAAGTAAAATATTCATTCTGCAGCTTTCGGGAAACGGCAGCATAACAGACAGCTACATGGGCTTTACATTAGTTCCAAATTGTGATCTACAATTAAATCTACCTCCTCGTGACAGCTGCTGAGGAACACGCTGGAAAAAAGAATTGCGTCTTGTCATTTGTATCCTGGTTGTGCCAGTGGAATCCAAGCAGACACCTAACCAACAGCACTGCAGAGTCTATTTAAAAAACCATCAAGTGGGTAGAGAGCTCATGGTTCAGGCCTCTGAATCCTGGCCTTTTTCTAACTCTGGAACCACCACCACAAATGTGACTTCTCCCTTCGGCCTCCCAGCACTCAGATCATCCTCATTAATGCAGTGAGTATTCACTCAACAATCGCAGGCTAGCGGGGGTTGGAAAGGACCTCTGGAGATCTTCTATGTCCAACCCCCCTGCTAGAGCAGATCCCACAGAAACGTGTTCAGATGAGTTTAAATGTCTGCAGAGCAGAAGACGCCACAACCTCTCTGGGTGTCTTCCAATGACTCTGATTTTGCTGAGGTAAAAGGAGCTGAAATGGTGATGCCCTCTGGCGAGATCCCACCTGGATTACTCTCTCCAGCTCTGGGCTCCTCAGCACAAGGAGGACACGAACCATTTGGAGTGGGTCCAGAGGAGACCACAAAAATGATCAGAGGGCTGCAGTGCCTCTCCTATAACAACAGGCTGAGAGAGTTGGGGTTGTTCAGCCTGGAGAAGGCTCCAAGGTGACCTTAGTGCAGCCTTCCAGAACTTAGAGGGAGTCTACAAGAAAGATGGAGAGGGACTTTTAGGAGGGCCTGTTGTGACAGGTCAAGGGGTGGTGGTTTTGAGCTAAAAGAAGGCAGAATTAGACTGGATGTAAGGAAGAAGTTTTTTTACAATGAGAGTGGTGAAACACTAGAACAGGTTGCCCAGAGAAGCGGTGGAGGCCCCACTCCTTGGAACATTCAAGGTCATGCTGGATAAAGCTCTTAAGCAAGCTGCTCTGGTTGAAGATGTCCACAGTGACTGCAAGGGGTTGGTCTAGATGAGCTTTAAAAGGTCTCTTCTGATCCTATGAATCACAACCATCTTACATGGCCTCCACTAGCAAGCCCTATTTTATCTGGTTGCTCATCAGCCACGCTGGGACAACGCAAGGCTCAGGGGAGAGCCTCATCCCTCTCTAAAACTATCTGAAAGGACATTGCACAGATGTTGGTGCTGGTCTCTTCTCACAGGTCATTAGCAACAGAAGCAGAGGGAAGGGCTTCAAGCTTCAACAGGGGAGGGTTAGACTGGATATTGGGAAGAAATTCTTCCTGGAGAGAGTGGTCAGGCACTGGGATGGGCTGCCCAGGGTGGGGGTTGAGTCCCCATCCCTGGATGTGTTTAAAAGATGCTTAGATGTGGTGTTGGGGGATCTGGGTTAGGGGTGACCTTGTAGAGTAGAGTTGATGGTTGGACTCTATGATCCCAGGGGTCTTTTCCAACCCGAATGATTCTGTGATTCCATGATTCTATGACCCTCCGCTGAACCTACATCAGCAACACCTCACGAAGCGGTCAGGGGGCACGACAAGCGATGCCCCCCGCTGCCTCACTCATTCACAAGGTGTGTTATGGAGCTGTCGCTCCTGACAGCAAGCTTTCTTGCTGCTTTACAGCCGTAGGTTGTGCTTTTATTTTCGGTCTAACAGCTGAGACTGCAACACAAACTGGGCTCTTGGGAAGCTGTGAAACAACTTGCATCCAAAACAAAAGTCGCAGATTGTCTTCTGTTAACAAACCAAACCAAACCCACAAACACTTGCAAGACACACTTCCAAGCAGTTCCATAAAGGATCCACCTTTGGAAATGATTTTTCAGCAAAACGCTGGAAGAAAGCAGCAGATCAAAAGCAAACACGGGTGATTTATCCCACTACTTTGTTTTGAGAGTCACGCAAAGCTGAGATTTGTACAGCAAAGATTGTCAAGAATGTCACCACTTCCTAAGGTTCTGTTCTGATTCCCCTTCAAAGTGCTGAACACACTGTAGGAACAGCCAGGCTTCTGTTAGATACCCATATTCCAGTTGCTAAATGCACCTTGATCACAGGCGAATAAACAGCGACCCCAACACAACAAACGTAGAGAGAAACTTAATGTCTGTTATCAGCAGGCTGAGCACTGTACTTGCAGCACTATCAACTAAAACAGCAACCACGGACCTGGGGGTTCTAATGGACAGGTGGCTGAACATGAGCCAGCAGGGTGCCCAGGTGGCCAAGAAGGTCAATGGCATCCTGGCCTGGATTAGAAACTGGGTGTCCAGCAGGAGTGGGGAGGGGATTGTTCCCCTGCACTCAGCACTGGGGAGGCCACACGCTAAGTACTGGGTCCAGTTTTGGGCACCTCAGGACAAGGGCGACATCAAGATGCTGGCAACGAAGCTGGGGAAGGGTCTGGAGAATCAATCTGATGAGGAGAGATGGAGAGAGTTGGGGCTGTTTAGTTTGAGGAACAGGAGGCTCAGGGGAGACCACATTGCTCTCTACATCTATCTGAAAGGACATTGTAGAGATATTGGTGCTGGTCTCTTCTCACAGAAGCAGAGGGAAGGGCTTCAAGCTTTAACAGGGGAGGGTTAGACTGGACATTGGGAAGTAATTCTTCCCGGAGAGATTGGTCAGGCACTGGACTGGGCTGCCCAGGGTGGTGGTTGAGTCTCCATCCCTGGATGAGTTTAAAAATTGCTTAGATGTAGTGTTGGGGGATCTGGGTTAGGGGTGACCTTGTAGAGTAGGGTTGATGGTTGGAGTCAACGATCTAAAGGGTCTTTTCCAACCTGACTGATTCTGTGGTTCTGTGCCATGACGACAAGGATGTTTGCTTATTGCTAGACATGGGCAGTAGAGGAGAAAATGGACTTGGGACAGACGAAACACGAGGTAATGGTGAAGTTAGTAAATTATATGCTGAAACTTAGCTGCTTCTTTTTCCTTGTGGGAGAATCACACAGAAAGGAAATAATAAACAGGTTCAATAACAACCGGTGCTCAGATTTATAACAAAGTTATACAATGATCCTACAACAGTTTTACCTGCAGAGCAACAGAACATGCTTTCCTCTCCCTTTCCACTGAACTTTAAAAACCCCATAGGATGTGCACAAAAAACAGACACTGGTTGCACCCAGAGATTTCTGACTGATGGCTCAGTGCCCAAATGGAGGGGTGTGACGAGTGCTGCTCCTCAAGGGTCATTACTGGTACCAGTGCTGGTTAACATCAATGTTGGTGCCATGGACAGTGGAATGTAGTGTCCCCTCAGTCAGTTTGCTGGCGACACCAAACTGTGTAGTGAAGTCAAAACCCTGGGGCGAAGGGAGGACATCCAGAGGGACCCTGCCAGGCTCAAGAAGTGGGCTGTGCAAACAGCATGGAGTTCAACAAGTGCAGTGCAAGGTTCAGCACCTGGGTCGAGGCAATGCCAGGCACCAGTACAGACTGGGGGGAGAAAGGACTGAGTACAGCACTGAGGAGAAGACTTGGGGATGGAGCAGAAGTTGCACAGCAGCCATCAGTGTGCACTGGCAGCCCAGAGAGCCAACCATATCCTGGGCTGCAGCAAAAGAAACAGTGACAGTTAGTTGAGGGAGGGGATTCTTTTCCTCTACTCTGTACTGGTGAGACTCCATCTGGAGTACTGGGTCCAGTTCTGCAGACCTTCCAACATCAGAAGGACATAGAGCTCCTGCAAGGTGTCCAGAGGAGAGCAACTCAAATGATTAGAGGGCTGGAGCACCTCCCCTCTGAAGATAGGCTGAGTGAGGTGGGGTTGTTCAACCAGGAATCACAGAATCNTACTCCAGGTGTGGTCTCACCAGGGCAGAGTAGAGGGGGAGAAGAACCTCTCTTGATCTGCTAACCACCCCCTTTCTGATCCACCCCAGGACACTGTTGGCCCTCTTGGCCACAAGAGCACACTGCTGGCTCATAGCCATCCTGCTGTCCACCAGGACCCCCAGGTCCCTCTCTCCTACACTACTCTCCAACAGGTCAGTCCCCAGCCTATACTGGTACCTGGGGTTGTTCTTGCCCAGATGCAAGACTCTACACTTACCCTTGTTGTACTTCATTACATTTCTCTCTGCCCAGCTCTCCAGCCTGTCTAGGTCTTGCTGAATGGCAGCACAGTCTGCAGGGGTGTTGGCGACACCACCCAGCTTTGTGTCATCAGCAAACTTGCTGACAGTGCATGCCAATCCCTCATCCAAGTCATCAATGAATAGATTGAACAGGACTGGTCCCAGCACAGGAGAAGAGGAGGCTCCCAAGGGACCTTCTAGCAGCTTCCCAGTCTCTGAAGGAAGGGGGCTACAAGAAATCTGGGGGAAGGCTTTTGACAGGGGTGGTAGCAAGAGGACAAGGGGAAAGGGTTCCAGAGTTGAAGAGGGAAGACTGAGGTTGAACATGAGGAAGTAATTCTTTGCTGTGAGGGTGCTGAGATGCTGGTTGCCCAAGGCAGCTGTGGCTGCCCCGTCCCTGGCAGTGTTGAAGGGCAGGCTGGCTGGAGCCGAGTAACCTGCTCTAGGAAGGGTGTTCCTGCCTGTGCAAGGGGGTTGGAATTGGATGATCTTTAAGGTCCCTTCCAACCATGGCCATTCTGTGATTCTATGAAGCGTAAACCGGGAGAACACACAGGAAACCTCATCCAACAGAGGCTTGGAACAACTTCGATTGAAAACATGCCGTGTAAAGCCAGCCCTGAGAGCATCAGGTGAAATCTGTCATCATGCAGACAAAGAACAGGTAATAAAATGCATTTGCAAGTGGGGTAAAACCACAACATCAAAGAGCGTCACACACACCAGTCCCCACAACTGATAAACTATTAATTGCGAAAAGAGTGATTTCAAATAACACAAATTGCAAAGAGAAATATTTACAACTGTTGGGCTAGGATTTCCTAAGGTGGCTCCTTTTCAAAGGAGGACTTTTCAAGAGCCAAATATTTTCAATGGGACACACAGATCCTAAAACCCACTGCTGGGTGATGCCCTCACCTGATCCAGCACAATGATTTCATCAGCATCAACCACTGTCGACAGCCTGTGAGCGATGAAAACCGACGTTCGATGCTTCACCATGTTCCTCATGGCATTGAGGATATTCTGCAAGATGAAAATAGAGACAAACTCTTACACACTCCTCAGCGGTGCAAAGGAGAAATAAAATGCTCTCTGGAATCACACAGATGGCTGCAAATAAGCTTGGAGAAGCATCTCCAGTACTGCCATGGTTCCATGATAATAGCGAGCTACGAGTATCCACAGAAAGCCCCCAAGCTTGAGACGTGTGGCTTTTGGGAAAGTCCTGGAACTCCAAAAACCACCACACTTGTGTTCACAGAAAAACACTGAAAACCCAAGGGACACGGGAAGAGAAGCATTAACTCGGTGTCAGGAAACACTTTCCTATGCTTCACACAGTGGTAAAGGCACACAAAGACAATAAACCATCACAACAACAATCAGCAATTGATGAAAGTTAAAGGAAACAGCACCTCTTGCCATGACACCACTGTGGAACGTAACGCTAAAGTGACCCTGGGAATTGGCTGTCCATCCCCTGCTTCCTTGGTGAGTAGCCCTCTGTCTTCCCAGAGCACAGCCAGATGTGACCAGCATTCACTGGGAACCCGCGCCCTCACTACAGTAACTGAGGTGTCTGCTTTCTCTCCCTGAGAACATTTGCCAGAACTACCAGCTGTACTTGGGTGGGAAGGACTCATTGCCGTTTGCTCCCTCTGTGGTGCTGCTGCCAACCTTTAAGGCAAAAGAGCGGGGAGAAAGAATTCACAGAGTGTTCCGTAGGACCGTGTGTGTTATGAACATCTCTGGGCTGCACCTGAGTGCTGCACTGTGTGGTTGCACAGTTCGTACTCTGACTTCCTTGTACATGGAAAACAGAAGTCATTTAGTGATCACAGGTCGATAAATTCACTCAGTAATCTGCATAAATGAACACAAAGTCAGGCCCAGCTCTAGTTTTTGATGATTTATTATTTACTGGAATGACTGCTGGTGCTGGGAGTTCTACGTTTAAAAAAACATGTGGTTACAGGGCCTGACGTGGTGACTGTGGTGTGTCATGGCATCCATGTCACAACACTGGTGCCTCACAGCCTGTCCTGCAGAAGGAATACAAATTACTGCATGTCACACCCACCTCATTCACATCCCAGGAAGGAGCTGCACCACAAACAAGAGGGTTTCTGTTCTGCATTACGTCACCACTATTTATAAGGCATTTTAATCTAAGAATCTTTGTACTTTGGGGCTGGAAAGTTTCATAGGATATTTTTAATCTAAGAATTGGGCCCCTCAGTTCCAGAAGGACATGCAACTGCTGCAGAGAGTCCAGCACAGAGCCACAGAGATGATTAAACAAGTGGAGCATCTCCCTGATGAGAGATGGGTCTCCCCCTGAGAGAACTGGGTCCCTTGAGCTGGGAAAAAGGAGCCTGAGGAGTGACCTCGTTAATGTTGATAAATATGGAAAGGGCAGGTGTCAGGAAGATGAAGCCAGGCTCTGCACAGTGGCATCTAATGATATAACAAGGGGCAACAGGTGTGAGCTGCAAGAGAGGAGTGAGATGTGAGAAGGACCTTCTTCATGGTGAGGGTGAGGGCAGCCCTGGCAGGAGCTGCCCAGGGGGTTTGCGGAGTTGCCTTCTTTGGAGACATTTCAAACCCACCTGGATACGCTCCTGTGTGACTGGATCTCGGGGATCCTGCTGTGGCAGGGGGATCAGACTAGATGATCTTTCAAGGTCCCTTCCAATCCCTAATGTTCTGTGATTCTGTGACTGGCAAGATTCACACTTTCACGGCCAGGTAAAGCATTTGCAAGATTGTAAAATTTCTGATGGTCAGTGGGACTTCAGGAGTGTGAAACCCAGAGACAGATCTGATACTCTTCGGTGTGTCTCAAGGCAGACACACTCAGCATCTCTGCTCTGGCCTTTAGGAAAAGGGCTTGGGCACAGGGTCTCAATCAGCAAAACACTCAACAGCAACCCGGCAAAGAGAAGAGAATTCTTTCTAAGAGGAGAACAGGGGAAAAGCACAGGACCAGGCAGCATTACACCACTTCACGTTTATGCTACTTCTTCATCCCAAGTTACCTCTTCCGTAATTGAATCTAAAGATGATGTGGCTTCATCATAGAGGAAAATAAGTGGCTCCTTCAGCATTGCTCTAGCTATTGCTACTCTTTGCTTTTCTCCTCCTGAATGGGGGTGGGAGTGGGGAAAGGAAAGAAAAAAGGAGAATGAAGTTACAATCGTGCTATTTTTCAGCAGAGCCATGACTGTTTGGGGGTTGGATCTTCTTTTTCCCTTAAATCACAGTTGCTACCGATGAAGGTCTGTACATGTTACATAAGGTATCGCACAAGTTCCTGCTCCCTGGAAAACCCAAAGCGATTTAACAGAGCTTAGAAAGGGCCAGAGAACTATGCTGTGTGTGGCATGAGGCTGGAGCTTCATACAGGTAATGAGGATGGGCGATAACAGGGAGTAGGAGCTTGTTCACCCGAACAGTAACTGTGCTCTACGTCCTGTTTTGCCTTTCAGGTGTCTCCTTGAAATTCCTCTAACCTTCCACTCTGTAACAGCCCAGAACCAGCATCTACTCCTAACAGCTTTAACCGCCACGCTTCATTCCAGAACACAATTAACACAATATCGAAACCTAACTGTCTGTTGGTTTCTGATGTCACCCAGTTCCAGACTTCCTTCACAATTCTCAGAGCCAGCATCTACTCAAGAATAACTGCGGACAACTTCCACAGGCAGGAAAACAGGTGCATTTGAGAACTTGAAATCTGCTAAGCATTTGGTAGGCAGAGCAAACAGTTCACATTTGCGCACTTGTCCTCCCCTCCTCTGTCTCATTCATGGCTTCAAAACATTTAATACGCTGTATTCTCATCAATGTTTTTTCCCCATCAGGGGACAACATGCCTTAATAAACCATTTAGAAGGCTGATAACAACGCTGCAGTTCAAATCGCAAACTGTCTTTGGCAGAACTCAGTAGCAATTAGAACTATACAATTTACTGGGTCTATTTTAACACGCTCCCCCTGTTTCTCCTCTAAATCAAGTTCAAAACTCACAGCTTGACAATATCTGCGTTGGAAAGACAAGACTCAGTAACAAACTCCAGGGTCTTTCCTCACACTTGTGGCATATCAACTTGTTTCATTCACGTCCACAGAGTCAGAGAATAATCCTGGTTGGAAAGGACCTCCCAGATACCGAGTCCAATCAGACCAGCAACAAAAACCCTAAATACCTGACTAATTAAATATCTGATTGGTCGACTGAGACAAACTAACCCCCTCCATGCTGCAGCTACAGCAGGGTGTGAAGCGCGATGGCTCATGTTTCATAAACACCTCCAGGGATGGTGACTCAAACCCCTCCCTAGGAAGGCTGTTCTAGTGCCCAACCACTCTTTCTTCCTAATATCCAATGCAAGATACTAGGAAAAAAGGTTGGACTCGATGACCCTGGAGGTCCTTTCCAGCCATGATGATTCTATGATTCTGTGTGATTCTGTGAAACCTCCCCTGCCTCAACTTCACATCGTTTCCCTTGGTTCTGTTGTTAGTTACTAAGGAGAAGGGGCCAACACCCACCTCTCTGCAACCTCCTTTCAGGTAGTTGTAGAGGGCAATGAGGTCCCCCCTCAGCCTCCTCTTCTCCAGACTAAACCTGCCCAGCTCCCTCAGCCTCTCCTCATACGACTGGTTCTCTAAACCGCGCACGAGCATTGTAGCTCTGCTCTGGACACCTTCCAGCATCTCAAAGTCTTTCCTTGCTTGGGCCCAAACTCAAGGGTTTGGGCTCTTACAGCTTGATCTCAAGTCCATGACTGAACGCTGACAAGGATTTCATTTGAAAAAGCCCAACTTGTTTTTCATTATTTACTCTCAACAAATCGGCTGCTGAGACAGGAAGAACTGCACTAAATGCTTAAGTCACCATTCACAGAGTGGTTCTCACTGCAACTAAGATGTCCTTACGCCTCGTTTGGTGCCAGAGAAGTGAAGAAAACCACACTAGTGGGGCAAACGCTGCCACCAGGGAGTCTTGTTTGTATTAAGACTTTTGCCAAAGCCCACCAGAGTTGAAGCCTCGAGACAGCCCTGCTAACTTACGGTTCTCCAACACCAGTCCTCAAAGAAATTAACTGTTCAATGACTGCACGAAACTTCAAAATACGCTAAAGAGATTCAGAAACTAATCAAATGAAACTTTACAACATCTCCAACCCATTAAACAAGCAAACCAGTTCTGGCCGTGAAATGACCTTCACAATCAATTCAAGGTGCAGCGTGAGGAAACCCAAGGTGAGCAGCTATTTTTGAGAGTATCAGCCCCTTCATTGTGCATGGGGTCCCAAACAGCTACAATAACACATCCCACCGCCACTACCAAAGCAAACCTAAACCACCACCTCAGGCTTAAGAGCTCAAATCTGGAAGGTGTGTGGACAGGGAGATAAACCTATTGCACCCTACACACAAAGTACATAAACGTCCCAGTTCTATTGACCCATTAACAGATGTCCTCATACCCAAAGAGATTATGAGAAACGTAATTTTTGCTTGGATGGATCTGTGTGCTGACAGGTCAACTCATTCCACTCCATCCCCTGAAAATAACACTCCTGTGAACATCCTGTCCACGACAGCTGCCACAAACTACAGATCTTCCTTTGCAATGCAGTTATAACCTAAATGAGCTACAAGTAAGTCTGACTGAGGAATGAACACTGAACCTCCAGGGAGCAAAAGGGATACAAAGCACTTGTGTGGTCAAGAACCTACCTGAGAGCTTGAGTCCTCGCTCACCAACCTGTGTATTGTACCCATCTGGCATCCGAAGGATGGCATCGTGGATTCCTGCCAGCTTCGCCACCGCAAACACCTCTTCATGCGTGGCACTGGTATTGCCATAGAGCAGGTTGTAGTAGATGGTGTTATGGAAGAGAACTGCGTCCTACATTATGGAAAGATCATTTCAAATGAGAAGCCATCCACAGTATTTTAAAACCCATCCCCAACCCATGAAAGAAACCAATACAGAACAGCTTAAATTTTTCAAAGCCTGAAGGTAGAAAGCATTTGGGGAAATTTCTTTTCCTGAAAAGGGGATTAATACATTTTGTGTCCTAAATATATCCCTCACGCGTACTCCTAGCACTTCGCTAACTCATTGTGGGTGGAATCAGCTATAAAGCTAAATCACTTCAAGCTGGAGGTGCTTGTTCAAGAACAGGCTTAAACACATTTCAGCAATTGGATCTATACAACGATGCACCTAAAACCATAACATTTCCTGGGGTAGAAAAGGACTTTTCAAAGGAGCTAGAGCGTACCACCGGCCTTCATCAATCCAGTGTCAGAATGTGGAGGATTCCTACCACAATGTACTGTCTGGGGAGAAGCAAACATCATTTTTGCAGACTGAACCCATCCCTGCTCTTCCCTGTGAGGGTGCTGAGGCCCTGAAACAGTAGGTCACCAGCAGGTCAAGGGAAGTGATTTGCCCTTTCTATTCTGCTCTGGTGAGACCCCACCTGGAGTCCTCTGGCTAGTTCTGGAGTCCCCAGTATAAGGACACTGAACTGTTGGAGTGAGTCCAGAGGAGGACACAGAAATAACCATAGGGCTGCAGCACTTCCTCTCTGGAGAGAGGCTGAGAGAACTGGGGCTGCTCAGCCTGGAGACGAGAAGGTTCTGGGGGGACATTAGGGCAGCTTCCAGTACCTGAAGAGGCTACAGGAAAGCTGAGAAGGCTAGAGGGACTCTAGCAACTTGGTTTAGGTGATCCTGCTCCGGGAAGGGGGTAGACTAAATGATCTTTCTAGGTCCCTTCCAACCCCTAATGTTCTGTGAATCTGTGATAGGACAAAAGGGATGGATTTCAGCTAAAAGATGGGAGATTTAGATTAGACGTGAGGAAGAAATTCCTCCCTATGAAGGTGTTGAGGCATTGGAACAGGTTGCCCAGAGAAGTAAGGGATGCCTCCTCCATGGAATTGCTCAAGGCCAGGCTGGCTGAAGCTCCAGGCAACCTGGTCTGGTGAGAGGTGTCACTCCCATGGCAATGGGTTGGCACTGGATTATCTCTGTGGTTCCTTCCAACCTGAACCATTCTATGATTCCATGGTTACTTACCTGAGGCACAACTCCTATCGTCTTCCTAAGACTTTCCAAACTGACATCTTGTATGTTCTGTCCAGCAACATAAATACTTCCCTTCTGAGGTTCGTAGAAGCGAAACAACAGTCTCACAATTGTGCTTTTCCTGAAATGGAGAAGAATTGCAGCTGCTGTTAGGGTCCTGCTTTGCCATTCCCAGTCCCCAAACAGAGCTGATGCCACACACGAAAAGCCACAGGAAGCCAACTACAAGAACAATCAAACGTAAGGGACACAACTCCACAGCACTGATCGGTGTATTTAGTCCATTTACCCACCCTGACCCACTACCTCCCACAATGGCCACTTTTTTTCCTGCAGGGACTTCGAATGACACTCCGGCAAGGACTTTCTGCCCTTCAAGGTATTCAAAATGCACGTTATCAAAGGCAATGGCAGCACTCTGTGGTGTAATCTGCAGGGGTGGAGCCAGCTCTTTGTCCTGTTAAAAGAAGAGCGTAGCTTTATCAGCTGCCCAGAGAGTAGCTCAAGCAATTCAACAAGCCAAACAGTCCGTTTCCTAGCACAGAAAAAGAAAAACAGACACTCCAGCTTGAATATGTTCTAAACAATTTGAATCTGCCACATAAGTTTCACTTGTGTGGCATATTTAAATTGTTTGTAACATATTAAAAACAATTTGAATCTTCTCCTCCCTCCCCCAAAGAAGGTAAAAATTCCTGCCATAAACACTCGGCTTCATCGCTTCCTTTGCGGTAGTAAATGCTGCATCATTAATTACAAGTAAAAATGAAAGCACAGGGCACAAACGCTTAAATCACAAAACTCCCTACACAATACAGTGACTTTCACTGTCACTAAAAGGTTCTGCAAGAAAGCAAGCAGCTGCTGATGTGCCAGCTGTGCTTAAAGAGGAGGCAGAGCAACATCTTTACACCACATCTCATTTCGAAGCAGAAATGAACGCTGGAAGGTAACAGGGTGAAATAATGGCACTGCCAGCCCCAGCCCTATTAAACACCCAGAAGCTTTAGGAAACTTTAAGTTACTACTTACCTTGATTTTGGTATCTACACTGAGGAGAGTGAACAAGGTGTTCATATCGATTAGCGCTTGTCTCGTCTCCCTGTACACTGTTCCCAAGAAGTTTAGGGGAAGAGAAAGCTGGAACAACAATCCGTTCACCATTACTAGATCTCCAACGGAAAGGCTGCCTTGAGACAAAATGGGTGTGAGAGAATAAGGAGGCTTGAAGGGGTGTTTTGTTAGGAAGCACCACGAGATTTTTAAAAACCCCAAAAGAATCAAGTCAGTCGAGGCTGGTTTCTTTAATCCCACTCCTAAAACCAGAGGTTTAAATATAGGAGTGCATTTTACGTCAATAAAATAGATATAACAGCACCTATCATAGAATCATTAGGGATTGGAGGGGACCTCAAAAAATCATCTAGTCCAATCCCCCTGCCACAGCAGGATCATCTAGACTAGTCGCACAAGAACACATCCAGGAGGGTTTCATCAAG
Organism: Rhinopomastus cyanomelas; assembly: GCA_013400115.1. NCBI lineage: Eukaryota > Metazoa > Chordata > Aves > Bucerotiformes > Rhinopomastidae > Rhinopomastus > Rhinopomastus cyanomelas. The sequence continues at coordinate 22,835 of VXBP01002338.1, read as the reverse complement.
CAGCATTAACAGCAATGTTGGAGAAAACATCAGATTGTCAAGCTGGAAACTCCTGAGAGAACTGAGAAACAGAAAGGGGCCTAAATCAGTTAGAAGGGGAGGAACTAACATATGGAGCAGCCAAGATAATCTTAGGTACAAATCCTCCTGATTCTCCTATGCACAGCCACAAACAGCACCCACAGACTTCACCTGTCACAGCATAACTCTGCCTTGTCTTGGCACCTCTTAAAACAGGCAAAGCAGATGCAAAAAGACAAGGTGGTGTCTACCCTTTGATCACTTCTGGATGCTCACAGCGCTTGAAGCATCCGAACTTTCACTCTAAAACCACATGGGCTGAGCCTCACCCACTGTCATATTCATCCCCTTTGGAAGTCTGTACTGTGCCTTCCCAAATAAAACAACAAATAGAGATGAAAAACTATTTGGAAGCAACACTTTTAATCACATATCCTTATTAATCTAAGGAAAGAGAAGGACTCTGGTGATAGAACTACTGGTGGCAAAGCACAGGGGTTTATACACACTGGGGCAAAGTCAGATGAATTAAAGGAGGATTGTTTTTCTCTCTCAGACAGATGAGTTACCTGCGACAATGCCCTGGCTCGCGAGGACCATGACGGCTGTTAGGCCGATGCTAAATATTGCGCTCTGGCCAAAGTTCAGGAGAGCTAAGGTAGAGGTAGTCTTCAGGGAAGCATTTTCATACGTTTTCAAGAATTCATCGTATCGCTGGGCTTCGTATTTTTCATTATTGAAGTACTAGGATGTGAATGAAAAACACCCAATGTCACATTCTCAATTGCATCAAACTGTGTGTTTAGCTGGCTGTAAAATCTGCTAGATCGGTACTGGATGTACAGGTCACACCCAACCCCCTCTCCTACACTTCCAACAACAAAAGAGAAAATAAAAGCTTAATGTGTGAAAGTAAAATCCATGAGCAAACCTCAGCATGTCCTGCACTGGGAAAGGAGATATGACGGGAATCCCTGCCACCCCCACATCTCTACCTTACCCACAACAGCAAGACAGAGAGCCTAGTGGTAAAGACCAGCCTTACCTTTACAGTCTCATAGTTCAGCAGAGAGTCAATGGCAGCATTACCCGCATCGTTATCAGCTTTGTTCATTTCTATTCGAAACTTAGTCCTGTAAAACAAAGCTTTATACAGTCAAGAGCTCAAGCAGAGGCAGCGCTACGTAGCCCTGTGAATCCAAGGACAGGCCTTACCTCCACCGTGTGACTGCTATCGTGAATGCTGCATAGGTTCCTAGAGTCCCCAGAGTTATTAAAGCAAACTCGGCACCACACTTGTAATACTGCAATGTTGGAAAGAAAGAGTCAGAATGATTTTCAAAAACCAGTGACTGCTGGTCAAGGGAGGTGATTCTCCCCCTCTACTCTGCACTGGTGAGACCCCACTGGAGTTCTGGGTCCAGTTCTGGAGTTCCCAACATCAGAAGGACACAGAGCTCCTGGAAGGGGTCCAGAGGAGAGCCACTCAAATCATCAGAGGGCTGGAGCACCTACCCTCCGAGGACAGGCTGAGCAAGAGGAGGTTGTTCAGCCTGGAGGAGGCTCCCAGGGGACCTTCTAGCAGCTTTCCAATCTCTGAAGGAAGGGGGCTACAAGAAATCTGGGGGAGGGCTTTTGACATGGGGGGGAGGGCTTTTGACATGGGTGGTAGTGAGAGGACAAGGAGAAAGGGTTCCAGACTTGAAAAGGAATCCTTTAGGAACCCTCCTAACCCAGACTGGAACTCTGAGCTCTCTGCTCTGAGCAACTGAAGACTGAACGCAGGCACAAACTCTAAAGGACATATCAATGCAGGACACACATAAAAAGGAGATAACCAAGACCTAGCAATATCAGAAAGTTATTTGTGCCTGTATGAAACAGAAGGGCTGCTGATGCTTGTGTTTGGAACCCCAAACAAGTATTTGTGTGCAGGATTCCTGGGTGCAGAAGGTGACAAAAACAGCCTTGCAGAACCATTTATGAAGTGTTTTCTCTACTTCAGGCTGCACCAGGATGCATGCAGGCCAATGGCATCCTGGCCTGCATCAGGAATGGTGTGGCCAGCAGGTCAAGGGAGGTTATCCTTCCCCTGTATTCGGCACTGGTTAGACCACACCTGGAGTACTGTGTTCAGTTCTGGGCCCCTCAGTTTAAGAGGGATGTCGAGGTGCTGGAACGAGTCCAAAGAAGGGCAAGTCGATTGGTTAAGGGGCTGGAAGATGAGCCCTGTGAGGAGAGGCTGAGGGAGCTGGGCTTGTTTAGCCTGGAAAAGAGGAGGCTCAGGGTTATAACTATCTGAAAGGTGGTTTGTTGCAGTGCCTCGAACAGTGGTTGTAGTCAGGCAGGGGGTCGGTCTTTTCTCCCTGGCCACTGGAGACAGGACAGTCTCTGTGATTCACAGAGTCATAAAATCACTACAGATTGGAAGGGACCTTGAAAGATCATCTAGTCCGATCTCCCTGCAACAGCAGGATCACCTAGACCAAGTCGCACAGGAACATATCCAGATGGGTCTTAAATGTTGCCAGTGAAGGAGACTCCACA
>VXBP01002338.1:0-19929 GCA_013400115.1 Rhinopomastus cyanomelas | reverse complement strand
TTGCTATTTTCCAGTCCCTAGGCACCTCTCCCATTCCCCAGGATCTAGCAAAGATGATGGAGAGTGGCCTAGCAATGACTTCTGTCGTCTCCCTTAGCACACGCGGGTGCATCCCATCTGGGCCCATGGATTTGTGCACATCCAGTTTGCTCAACTTATCCCTAACCCAGTCCTCATCAACCAAGGCAGGCTCACCTGTTGCCTCAACCTCCTCTGCAGTCTGGGGTCTAATGTCAAGACAACCCCCAGACTTGACATTAGGAAAAGATTTTTCACTGAAAGAGTGATCCGGTTTTGGAATGGGCTGCCCACAGAGGTGGTTGAATCACCATCCCTGGAGGTGTTCAAGGTTAGGCTGGATGAGGTGCTGAGTGGCATGGATCTAGATGTTAGGTTTACTTGGTTTATTTGGATTTAGGTTGGATTGGATGATCTTTAAGGTCTTTTCCATCCTTATCATTACTGTGATACTGTGAAAAGGTTTAAGAAGGGAAACTAAAGTGTGGCAGGTGAGCTGCCAGCCAGCTCAACACGCACATTCCCAAGGTCCTCAAACTGAACCAAACACCACTGGAGAGTTCAATTCACATTCTTACAGCTAAGTTTGATGATGCCCTTCTAAGAGGAATAAACACAAGGGTCTTGGTTTAGTCTGAGCTACACAACTCAGATTTAGATTTCAGCTTATAAATGTCCAAAAGACCCTGACTTCAAAAGACAGGAAGTTTGATTCAGAAAAGAAGCGTTGAACTCTGAGCTTCAAGCCTGCAAGGAGAGGCGCCTTTCTCCAAAACAGACTTTTCTCTCTTAATTTCTCAGTAGGAAAAGACCAATACACAGAATAAAGCAAATAATCACTCCCCGCCCTGGCATCAATAGAGCAGGAGCCAGCACGCGTGGACATTTATATTCTGTTTCCTCAGTATCTACCCAGATATGTTTGACGTCTGTGTACACAATTTATTGTTCCGATTTCATTTTTTCAGCCATAATTATTCCCATAAAATACCACCAAGTGAAGACAAGCGTTAAATGTGAAAATAATTTCAAATAAGCTGATTTAAAGTAACTAATATGTGAAAATTATGGATCGCTCTCCTTTACAGCAGTTGCTTTCACAACCATCTTATAAATTCGATTATTATTAATACTCTGTAGACTTTGGTAAAAGAAAAATCATTAAAACCAGGACAAGGAGGACATTGAGGAGCTGGAGCGCGGCCTGAGAAGGGCAGTGAGGCTGGGGAGGGGGCTGGAAAATAGGCCCTATGAAATGCAGCTGAAGGAAATGCGGTTACTGAGAAGAGGAGGCTGAGAGGAGACCTTCTTGCTCTCTGCGGCTACCTAAAAGGAGGTTGGAGCGAGGCTGGTGCTTGTCTCTTCTCTCAAATCACCCTGCTGTGGCATGGGGATTGGACTAGATGATCTTTTGAGGTCCCTTCCAATCCCTAATGATTCTATGATTCTATGACGAGAGGAAATGGCCTCAAGTTGCACCAGAGGAGGCTTAGATTGGACCTTAGGAAGAAGTTCCTTGCTGAGAGAGTGGTTGGGCACTGGCACAGGCTGCCCAGGGAGGTGGCGGAGTCCCCATCCCTGAAGGGGTTTAAGAACTGAGTAGCTAAAGCACTTGAGGCCATGGTCTAGGGGTTAGGGAGCTGTTGGGGTGAGGGCTGGACTTGATGATCATGGAGGTCCTTTCCAGCCAGGATGATTCTATAATTCTATGAATTCCAACTGAGGAACAAACACCACATACCAGAATCCCACTGACCAGCGCCACCTCAAACATTGTAGGTCCCAGGTTAAACACTAAAGCACTAAGAACAAAACTGATGCCTCTCGTTCCTCTGTCAATGGTTTTGGACAGAGCACCAGTCTGCCTGCTCAGGTGGAAGGCCAAGTCCAGGTTATGAAGGTGCAGAAACACGTTCTTGGCTATCCTTCTGATTGAATTCTGAGCCACCTTCCCAAACACGGCATTTCTGGCTTCGTTGAACAATGCTGCCCCAGCTCTTGAGATACCGTCTAGGAAAAAAGATGACAAAGTTTAAGAGATGTAAATATTTACACTCCCAGCTTCCATTCACGTGTGAAATTGCATCAGACTCCTTTATCCATACTCAGCCTTTTCAGTTCAAAGGTAATTTATACTTAATTGGTCCAATACTTCCAAACCGCTGTGCACACACTGTGAATCCATTTCTTTTGCAGCTGGTTTAAGAAAGGGGAGGAGACATCATCAGGAGTAATTTCAGGAGCATTGTTTCATTTTTTTAATGGGAATACCATTGAATCCAAACATCGACACCAAAGTAACTGCGAGACATCCACTCCAGATGCTTTGCAGTGGAGAGGTCAGAAGTTCAGCCATCAACCCCATCCCTCATCGAAGAACAAGGACACTTGGGAAGAGATCTGGGAGCCCCACTTACAGCCAATGAGCACGGCAGTGGCCATGGATGCCACTGTGTTTGGCGCAGCACTGAGGTTGAGCACATTTCCAGATAGCTCGTTGAGGTTGTCGACTGCATATTTAAACATGAAGGGAACCAGTATATTCATGGCCTGAAAGCAAAGAACATCCGGTTAGTTCACAGACACAGAGCAGATTACTCGGCTCAGATACTTTTCTTGAGCGTCAGCCACAGTTGGTTCTCTAGCCCTTTGTGAAGAGGTGATATCTCTCTTTTTTTCAAGCACAACATTCGCCATCCTATCACTACCCATTACACTGCTGACAGAGAGTTACTTGAGATGTTTTAAACCCACATCCTAGAGAAATCAAAAGAAAGAAGGTAACCCATCCATTGCTTCTTCTGTCTGGTAATCCTTAATCATAGAATCACAGAATTATTAGGGATCAGAAGGGACCTCAAAAGATCATCTAGTCCACTATCACCTAGACCAAGTCACACAGGAACACATCCAGGCAGGTCTCAAACGTCTCCAGAGAAGGAGACTCCACAACCTCCCTGGGCAGCCTGTTCCAGTGCTCCGTCACCCTCACTGTGAAGAAGTTCCTTCTCAGATTGATGTGGAACCTTCTATGTTCCAGCTTACAACCACTGCCCCTCGTCCTATCACTAGATGACATTGAGAAGAGCCCAGCTCCATCCTCCTGACACCTACAAATATTTGAGGAGTGGGTGTCAGGATGACAGAAACAGATTCTATGATACCTATCTGCTAGGTCTGGTGTCTGAAAGAACCCAAAGCCCTGCCTGTAAAACCAGTGTCGTAGCCAGGCGTTAATGGACTAAGTCCTTCTATTCTGGTCTGTGTCCTCACCCCAAAATGGAAGTAATGAACAGAATACAATTTGTGCCCTAGAGTCTTTCACCAAACATCCTAGTGCCTTCAGGTATTTCTTCATTCCCCTCAGGCTATGGAATACAGTTTTCTCCTCACTTGTCTGGACGATCAGCAGTAGGTTATAGTCAGCTGATCTCACCAGGTTAGGGAGCAACCTAGTGATGTTAATTAACTAACATCTTCCACTAACTCAGTGTCTTCTGTAGAGCAGCACAAAAGACTTTCCACACAGTTCACGAATCACTACAAATTATTTTAACACTATGAGCTGCCAAGCAAAACACCAAAGTCACATCTACAGCCTGACATGGACCAGCATTGCTGGGTGTTCCATGAACACCAAAAGCCCCATGCATCTCCCTCGGGGTGCTAGGTATGGAAAGGGACCAACCTATGAACTTCTGTTTATTGGCACAACTATAGCAAGAGAAAATACTGAAAATCATAGAGAAAACATCGAGTTATGAAGTCACTGATTCAGAGAATGGTTTAGGTTGGAAGGAATCTCAAAGATCATCTAGTCTCACAGAATCGCAGAACATTAGGGATTGGAAGGGACCTTGAAAGGCCATCTATTCCAATCCTCCTGCCACAGCAAGGTTTCAAGCCCCTGCTATGGGCAGGGACACCTCTCACCAGACCAGGTTCCCCAGAGCCCCATCTAGCCTGGCCCTGAACACTTCCAGGAATGAAGCAGCCGCAACTTCCTTGCACAACCTGCTCCAGTGCCTCAGCAGCCTCACTGTAAAGAACGTCTTCCTATATCTAATCTAAATCTGCTCTCTTTCACCTTAAAGCCATTTCCCCTTGTCCTGTCATTACAAACTCTTGTAAAAAGCCCTTCTCCAGCTTCCTTATAGGCCCCTTCGAGTACTCAAAGGCTGCCGTAAGGTCTCCCTGGAGTCTCCTTTTCTGTATGCTGAATAGCCCCAACTCTTGCAGCACGTCCCCACAGGACAGGCTTGTTAAGGCCCCACTGTTCCATCTCTCCTCTGTACCAAGAACAGGAATTAACTGCCAGTTGCCTGCAAGCATTACCATCAATTCCAACTGCTTCTAACTGAAGACATGAAAACAAGACAAGTTTGTAAGACCTGCAATCTCGCAGTTATGTCAGATGTTAAAATCTTTTACAGTGAGCTGACTTTGCTTGAAGTTTTGGTATTTTTTTCAATATTTGGAAAGAAACTTGTGGGTAGATGACAAACTCTTCACTGTGACAAGTAACAAAGAGCCAAAACAGATTGACAAAGATATTTCAGCTCTCGCAACAAATGTTTTCTATACCCACTTAGACCTCAATTGTATTTAGAGATGTCTGTCAGAGCTGAAAGCACAACAAAAAAACCTGTAAAAAAAGAGGTAAAGACTTTCATAACCTCATTCCAAGTTCAAGCTGGAAAACAGGCTTTTTCTGACTGTAGTAACTACCCCACTAACTGATATTCCCCACATTGCAAATTACTTCTAGGCAGTGAAAGACCGATGCTTCACCAAGAGGGGAAACTGGAGTTTTGAAATCCCTTCTTTTAACTAAACCTCAGAATCCCAGAACATTAGGGATTGGAAGGCACCTTGTAAGATCATCCAGTCCAATCCCCCTGCCACAGCAGGATCCCCCCTAAATCCAGTCACACAGGAACATGGCTAGGTGCATTTGAAACGTCTCCAGAGAAGGAGACTCCGCAGAGGATTAATTTTTTTAATCTGTTATTTATTTTTTAAAGTTTTAACTGGAAATGAGGAAAGCATCCATCTTCTCCTCTTCCCTCCCCTATGAAATACATTGAGCAGGAAAAAAGAGAAGATAATAAAAGAGACTACCAAGTCCTCTATATGGTCTAACCCAGACACTTCCTTAGAGGTTCTGCTTGCACCTAGGTGAGACGATTATCGGTTAGTTTGTGAGCAGCACTGCCTGCTAGCATCAGTTTCAGGCAGTACACCAGCAGGCTACTGCAGTTACACGCCAAAACCTCAAGCACAAAACCCCACTAAAACCTGAGGGTTCATTAATAGGTGTGAATCTTTACTGTAATGAAATCCAAATCCCCTCCTCCTTTCACCTGAACCACCTGACTTTCCCTTCAGTTACTGAAACTCCAGCCATGGTGGCACTTTGTTCCTACTAAAGACAAATACACCGCCACATGTGTCACAGCCATGACCAACGAAGCAACATGAAGGTTTTCCTGGGGGTCATGACTCCATGGGAAATAAAATCACTGTAATGCAGATTGTCTTGGTTTGCTGCAGATTCTCCCAAACCCTTCTGCAGGGGTTTTCCTCTCCAACACACTGTGCTGCACTAAGGGTAGTTTAGGAATAGAACTAGAGACATTTTAAAGTCCATTCAAAGAATCCCAGAATGTTACAGATTGGAAAGGATCTCAAAAGGTCCCTCAGTCCAATCCCCCCTTCCACAGCAGGATCCCCTAGAAGTCACACAGGAACATGGCCAGGAGGATTTTAAATGTCTCCACAGAAGCAGACTCCACAACCCACCCTGGGCAGTCCCTTCCAGTGCTCTGTCACCCTCCCTGTGAAGAAGTTCCTTCTCATATTGATGTGGAATCTCCTCTGTTCCAGCTCACTTCCATTGCCCCTTACCCTGGACAAGTTCTGGACTCAGCACTGGGGAGGACCCACTCTGGGGTCAGCACTGCCAGAAGGACATTGAGGGATTGGAGCATGTCCAGAGAAGGCTTGTGAAGGGGCTGGAGCACAAGTGCTCTGAGAAGCAGATGGTGGGATTTAACTGGATTAAAAAAAAATTTGGATGTCAGAAAAAATTTCTTCACCAAAAAGATTATCAAACATTGGGACAGGCTGCCCAGGGCGGTCTCCATTCCTACAGGGATTTCAAAGGCTGTGGGTCATGATATGAGGGTGACCTGGCAGAGCTGGGCTGCAGGTTGGACTTGACCTTAAAGGTCTCTTCCAAGTAAAGAGATGCTGTGTTTCTGTGCCTGCACTGTTTTAAGCTGATAACACATCAGCATCTCCATTCTCCCATGGGACTACATGACTTTTAAGGGAAACAGTCTTATCTTTCATTTTGTTCTCCCTGGTATTTCTTGTTTAATAAAGATGATGAATTAGTGACAGGCTGAGCCTCAACAAGATAAAACTGGTCTACAGCGAACTCTGCCAATAATCCAAAGAGAACCACTGAGATGGAGATAACTGAATTTATCTCTGGACCAATATACAGACCCAACGGCTCCATTTACAGACACAGAGACTTCTAACTCTTCCAGAGCTCAGTCTGCTAAAGAAACAAGATGTGGACCAAGAGAGGGAAGAGGTACTTGGCTTCATGTCGTTTTGAAATTTAATGATGATCTGAAACATACCTTTTACAGCAATAGAGAAACAAAAATAAAACAATCAAACTACCTTTAACCTGCAAGATTTCTCTGGCTCATCACAGAATGTTAGGGATTGGAAGAGACCTTGAAAGATTATCCACTCCAATCTCCCTGACACAGCAGGATCCCCTAGATCCAGTCACACAGGAATGTGTCCAGGGTTTGAAATGTCTCCAGAGAAGGCTTCACAGCCACCCTGGGCAGCCCCTGCCAGGGGTCTGTCACCCTCACCGGGAAGAAGTTCAATCTCACACTGGTGTGGAACCTCCTCTGTTCCAGTCCACACCTGTTGTCCCTTGTCCTATCATTGAGTGTCACTGAGCTCCATCCTCCTGACACCCACCCTTTCCATATTTATAAATATTAATGGAATCACCCCTCAGTCTCCTTTTTTCCCAGCTCAAGAGACCCAGCTCCCTCAACCTTTCCTCATCAGGGAGATGCTCCATGCCCTTCATCATCTATGTGGCTCTGCGCTGGACTCTCTCCAGTAGCTGCCCAGGGTGAAGAGCCATTTCAGTGTATCCATGTGTTTAGTTCAACTTCTCAAGAGGCCTCAGCACCTTTTCTTTTGTGTCACAGAAAAAAAAAAAAGGGAGGGGGATGAACCAGAAAAATAAAGAAGCATTTCTTGACCTCACCCTGACACAGAAGGCAAAAAGATGGGAGAGAGAATGTGGAAAAAGAAAAAGCAGATGGTGTAGAACCTGAGCAGGCTAAGGCATGTGTCTGAAAACATAATGCTGTAGGTACTGCTTTCCCTTGTCTTCATCTTGCAGATCACACCCGTCTTGATAGGCTATAAATATTTAAGATAAAAAGTGAGAGCATGTCATAATACAACAGATCTTCCAAAGAAAAAAAGAATAGGCTTCCTAGCCCTAGAGCAGCCTCCATCCTGTCAGCTCCCAGTCACAAAGTGCCATCCAAGCAGCTCGCTTTGAAGACAAATAGTACTACCAGCGGTTATGTGCAGACAAATAAAAAGAACCCCAAAAATCACAATAATTTGCTAAACAACAGACAAGTGGGCCCCACAAAAGGAGTCAAGACAGACTGAAGCTGCAGGCTCTTCAGCTGCTGTACATAAACCAGCTCTGGCTTTGAAATGGTATTTTGCTAAACCGGAAGATTCAAAGAGACAACTTATTTCTCAAGCAGCAGGAGAAAGACGTATGATCTCCAGTTGTTTTGTGGCCAAATCAAACGGGATGTAAGCTACTATTTTTTTCCTGTAGGCGAGGATTTAGCAGCTGAACTCTCCTCTGCAACTCCTTGGGACTTTTCTTAGGAGGCTTCCGCTTTATTCTAACTAGAAACAACTTAAGAAATGTAGAGATATAAAACCTCACTGCATTCTTTTGTGAAACTCTGAAGGAACTGGCCTAAAGGTTTACAAAAATCTTTCTTGCTGGGGAAGGTGACTGGTAGCAGGCACCACAATCTTGTGGTTCTCTGCGAGAACGAGCAGCGGTAATAAGGACGTAAATCCTTTAGCTGCAGACAAGCTCATATGGAACAAAGAACTGGGGCCAGGGCAGCAGCGAGGAGAAAGACACACTGACATTCCCATGCTGACAGGACTATACAGCAGAAAAACCTCTAACAAACCACTTGTGTGGTCCATCAAGTGCATCGTAATTAACCTCACAAGCAGTGAGAACAAAGGGCTCCCAAACAGGATAATGAGGAAGCCACACTGGATTTTACATGGTCCGGGTGAGCTACAGGTAAACTAATTTGTATTTCATTTTCTCTAGGACAAAGAGACCTTTTGCTTCCTCTGCTAAAGAAGCAGATGTTCTGGGTTCACAGACACTGTAGCTCTGCAACAAACTAGCTCTCAGCAGTCTCTCCACCGTAACTACACGCATGTGTAAAGTACGAGTGCTGAGGAAGAAATGTTAAGCACAATTAAGAAAATTTACCCCACAGGGTAAAGGAAGAGTGGGCACAGCTCAGGTGATGAAGGGTAAACCTGAACTTACTCAAAACTGTTTCTGTTCTAACACAGCTTTGTTGTGGCTGAAACAGAACAAAGAGCTTTAGGCAGAGAATACCTAGAAGATACCAGTGATATTTTTCATCCCAGGCAGCTATTATACCGATCCTGTAGAGAGCTTCCTGAGTGTTTCCCCAACGAAATCCTCGTTTGCCAAAACAAGCATCCTCACTAGAACACTTCTGCTTGAACAGGCGTCTCCTAAAACCTGAGCAAAGCTCAACACTTTCTCTCCTTTGCTTCTGGGAATCTGCTCTGGACCACCAGTGCTTCCAGGCTGCCTTGTATAGAACCTGGAGCAGGAAATTTAAGAGAACACTTAAAGATCCAAACATTCAATTAATTCACAGAAAAGCAATTAAGTGTCTGATTTTCTGATGGGGGCAAAGATTTCCTCCCAGTAGAAACATGATAGCTTATGTTTATATGAGACAACAGAGCTGGATCACAGAATCGCAGAATTATTGAGGCTGGAAAAGCCCTCTGCTCTCATCCAGCCCAGCCCACAACCTAACATCAGCACAGTCACCAAGACCAGGGCACTGAGGGCCACAGCCAGGCTGTCCTTCAACACCTCCAGTGACAGGGACACCACCACTGCCCTGGGCAGTCCAGTTCAGGCTCTGATCCCCTTTCCATGAGTAAGGGCTTCCTAACATCCACCCTAACCTTCCCCTGATGCAGCTTCAGGCCTTTCCTTCTCATCCTGTTGCCAGTTGCCTGGGAAAAGAACCCAACCCCCACCTGACTACAACCTCCCTTCAGGCAGCTGGAGAGAGGAAGAAGGTCCCTCCTGAGTCTCCTCTTCTCTAGGATAAACACTCCCAATTCCCTCAGCCTCCCCTCAACAGCCTTTCCCTCCAGTCCCTTCTCCAGCCTCCTTGCTCCTCTTGACCCACTCCAGTCTCTCAATCCCTTTCTTGAAGTGAGGGGCCCTGTACTACCCCCAGTATTCAAGGGGAGGCCTCCCCAGTGCCCAGCACAGGGGGACAATGACATCCCTAGTACTGCTGGCCACACTAATGCTGATACAAGCCAGGGTGTCATTGGCCTTTCGTGCCGCCCTGCTGGCTCCTGTTCAAGTGTTTGTTAACCAGTACCGCCATATCCCTCTCTGCCAGGCCACTGGTGTCCCAAAAGCAGGATTAGATTCTGAATTCACGTTCTCCATCATGTTAATACGACTTTACAAATCAGAAAGTGGGGGAGGAGCAGAAAATATTTGAAACCTACTTCAAAATTACCTTCAGATTTTTGACATGATCCCCAATAAAAGGCTTTAAAAAGAAAAAGGGTTAGGAGAATTTGCTATATCCATCTGGTAAATACGGGCTTCTTAAACATACACCATAAAACCCCAATGAACGAAGCACATAATGAGCTGATCATTACTGCGAGACTAAACAAGGAACTAAGCTCCGGGCGCCAGCGTTTCGAGCAGGTAGATTAAGTGTAATTGAAGTCATTACTGTGTTTTTCACAGGGGCAGAGAAAAAGGGCGGAAGTTCACTTGTAGGGACACGCCACATCCTGCATGTTGTCATCTGCATTATCAGCAGCGTCCTGAGCAGCAGCACAAACCAAAATATCTGTTGCAGACAGTCCCAGCAAGCACTTGACAGTCTGCTCCTGAGGAGGTGCTGTAGACCAAAAGAACCAGCCTTTCCTCTTCTGCTCCAGCTGACCCACAGCTCTCCACTCAATTTACCACATTTACTCCTATTACTTAGCATTTTTTCAATCAAGTCTTCATCTTCCTCTTTTCCACAAGGAACCGATCTTTTGCACCAAATTAACACTGGCTATGAGGTTTGCATCACATTTGAATGATATCCTCCATTAATCTGCAGAAAGATTTACCACACAGATGTCTTTCTGCGAATGAATAATCTCTCATTTTGTTGCAGGCAAAAGGAGATCCTTCCGCGCAGCAAAGTAAAGGTAAGAGCAACCCTCTGGGTCCTAATCAGAAGACTACAAGGAAAATCATTTGAATGACAGCATGGTTCAATATCAAAAAAATAAGTCATAGAGCTTCTTTCCCATCGGGACACCGGAGGAATCCCTGAAACAGCAGAAATGCTGCTCTTGTCTCACAGAGAAAAACTAAGGAAAGACTGGGATGCAAATCCCCTTTTCCACAGCACCGAGAGCTAGGAGTAGGCACCACCACAGCGCTCAAGTTCTGTGGGGAGAATAGGTACAAGGGTTTCAGGAAATCCAGTCTGACAGATGCAGCAGCGCATGAGATCTGCAAGCAACCTTTAACTCACATTTCCCGTAACTCATGACACAACAATTAATCAGCGATAAAAAAATCCTGGTCTAAGGTGATCAGTGACCATCAACTGCCTAATTCTACACAGAGTCACAGACACAGAACGTTATGGATTGGAAGGATCTTGAAAGATCATCTAGTCTAATTCCCCCACCACAGCAAAACCCCCTAGATCCAGTAGCACAGGAACATGTCCAGGTGGGTTTAAAATGTCTCCAGACAAGGAGACCCCACAATCCCCGATGGGCAGCCCCTTCCAGTGGTCTGTCACTCTCACCAGGAAGTTCCTTCTCATATTGATGTGGAACCTCCCATGTTCCAGCTGTTCAGTTTTGGTACAGCTACACTTCAGCCAGTCCAGCGCTTGGCATGGTGACACCTTCTGGGGCTGGGTCAGGGGCACCTGCTGCCTCCTGCTCCTTCCAGTCTTGGGCTTCTCTTCCTTGGGCATGGCTATCATGAGTCTACAAACTGCGTTAAAGCAGCCAAGCTATTGTTTGCAATGATACATGCTCCTTCATACAACAGCAAACACACACCTTAAGATTGTAAAGGCCCTTAAATAGTGATAAAGAAAAAAATTATTCCTTGTAGAAACTCCAGATGAACAGTACTGTGATAATCACTACAGTACAATCTTACGATGAATAACCACAGTCCAGCGAAGTATCCACTCTTACCTTTGCACTGGCTAAGAACCCCAGGGATATGGCAACTCTGGCTCGCAGGTCTGGTCTGTCTTTGGGCCACACGTAGGACAACATGGCTCTGATGATCTTTTTGGCATCGATCTCTTTCAGCTGTTGAAAAGAACAAAGGCATCGCATTACAGAGAGACCCCCCCAGGAGGCAAAATGACAGCATAAAGGAAGAATTTTCTATCACTGTGGTTTTTTTGATAAGCAACAGACACTTCACAATCAGGCTAGGACAGCATGTTATACTTTCAAGTAGTCAGTTTTTAGGTTTATAACCCTAACAGGCTGTAGAAGTGGACAAATCATTCTTAACTCTCATGTCCTAGAGAGTGCAAGTACAGCTGGCTGCAAACGGAACAGAGAAAAGACACAGTTCACCACAACTGAAGCAGTTACAGAACAAATAAACTGGCCCTTCTGTTTTATCTTCTCAAGACTTCAATCCAAAATGCAAAGGCTTGGCATTGAATCATCCTGGCTGGAAAGGACCTCCACGATCATAAAGTCCAGCCTTCTGCCCAACACCTCCCTAAACCCTACACCGTGGCCTCAAGTGCTCTAGCTACTCACTTTTTAAACTCCTCCAGGGATGGGGACTCCACCACCTCCCTGGGCAGCCTGTGCCAGTGCCCAACCACTCTTTCAGCACAGAACTTTTAAGATCCAATCTAAACCTCCCCTGATGCAACTTGAAGCCATTTCCCCTTTGGGAGAAGAGATCAGCACCAGCCTCGCTACAACCTCCTTTGAGGTAGCTGTGGAGAGCAAGAAGGTCTCCTCTCAGCCTCCTCTTCTGTAGACCTATAACTCCATTTCCCTCAGCTGCAATTCATAGGGCCTGTTCTCCAGCCCCCTCCCCAGCCTTGTTGCCCTTCTCTGGCTCCACTCCAGCTCCTCAATGTCATTCTGATACTGTGGCATCTCTTCTTTGGAAGTTACAATAACGCAGCATCGACACAACGTGAGGGAAAATAGGAAGAAAAAAAAAAAAACCTAATGAAGTAACACAAAAGCTAAGGCAAGAAGGAAGCCTGAAAGGCCTACAATGACCACAAATACTTTGGAGAAACTTCAGTGAGTCACAGCAGGACACTGTACTTAAAAAAATACATCAATCACTAATGTCATGGCAATTCAAACCCATCTCTGAAAGGGAACGCTCATGCTGATACAGAAATGAACTGAACATCAAATTTCAATGCAGGTGATTCAACTGCATTACTACAAATTTAAGGGTTTCCAGCAACCGTTTTCATGGCTTTACATCACCTTCTAGCCCTTGCAGAGTAGCAAGAAATAGTCGTCTTCTGTGCCTTTTAGAGGATGTTTTCAGGAGCCCAGAGGTGACCAAGCTAGTTATGATCACCAGGAAGAAAACCTTCTGGAAGTTCAGTTAAGGCTGCCAATAGCAATAGACATGAGGCTCCACAAGAGGAAGACACACAGGGCCAACATCTCAGCTTCACTGATCACATCAATCCTTAACACATTCTTCAGGTTAGTTCTCTTTCTCCAACCCTCAAATTAAGCTCTAAACAAGAGGACAACGCGGTTAATTCACAAGTTTGAGGTGTTCTGGTATGGGGTACTTGTAGGTGGGTTGTTTTGGAGGGCTTTTCTGCTTTGTTTATTTTTTACAGGTTATTTTACAGGTGGGTAATGTCTGTATCACTTACACAGAGAATACTCCACTAAACTCCCAAGCTGAACGCGTTATCTGAAGTCTAAAGCATGCTGCCCAGTCGAGGATAACAGCACACGCCGTAACACACGGCGCAAGTATCAACAACTCATTTTTCCATGCTCTGTACTCTCGGGTTAATGTGAAAGACACAAAGGTTATCTAAGGCTGAAGGGAGCAAGCAGAGGCTAATCTCTCCCTTTCAGACATTTATTTTGCAGTTGGGAGGAGGGGAGAAAGAACAAGCTACTCAACATCTTTGAAAGATGACGTTTCATTACAAAGTCAGTAGAAAGGGGAAGTTTCACAATATATTTTAGTATTTCATTTGCTAGCTTCCATATTTTAAACCTCCTCAGCTTTGAGGGTGAACCCCTGTACTCTGAACTTGTGCAACAGGACTTTGAGTACTGGATCCAGTTCTGGGCACCACAGTATCAGAAGGACATTGCGGAGCTGGAGCAGGGCCAGAGAAAGGCAACAAGGCTGGGAGAGGGCTGGAGAACAGGTCCTGTAGAGACAGGCTGAGGGGAACTGGGGTTATTGAGTCTACAGAAGAGGAGGCTGAGAGGAGACCTTCTTGCTCTCTACAGCTAGCTCAAAGGAGGTTATAGCCAGGCTGGTGCTGGTCTCTTCTCCCAAATTACTAAGCATAGGACTAGAGGAAATGGCTTCAAGTTGCATCAGAATAGGTTTAGGTTGGATCTTAGAAAGAAGTTCTGTGCTGAGAAAGTGGTTGGGCACTGGCACAGGCTGCCCAGGGAGGTGGTGGAGTCCCCATCCCTGAAGGGGTTTAAAAACTGAGTAGCTAAAGCACTTGAGGCCATGGTCTAGGGGTTAGGGAGCTGTTGGGGTGAGGGCTGGACTTTATGATCGTGGAGGTCCTTTCCAGCCAGGATGATTCTATGAAACAAATTAGGATACAAATTCTCTGTGAAGGTCCAGTGTGAAAGAACAGAAAAAGAGGAGCCGTTCACGTAAATTTAAGCTTTTAAAAGCACCAGAAAACTTATCTTATAGCTACAAAGAACACTAATGGGTAAGAGATACTGTGTTTTGTCAGCTGCAAATGTACTGGTGTGTTAAACAGTATAAGAAGATTTCAAATGACTTTAAATAAGTGATATAACAAATATCTGTAACCCAAGAGAGGATACAAAACTGTTTCTGTTGTGTCCTGCTCATTGCGGAGACGGAGGTACCTGTGACAGCCTACACACGACCCTTTCCGTTTGAGCGAAGGATCTGCATAAACAGGAGTTCAAACACTTGGTGAAAAGGAAGTTAAATAAGAAAAGGTATCACATTAACACAAAAAACATCAGCGCAGGTAGAGCAGTTCTAATTATTGGTTACTACTGGCTAGTGGGACTTGGGACTGCCCAGAAAAGCTATTAGAAAAGAACAGAATCCTCTAGCTGCAAACGAGGAGTCTATCCCTGTTTCTTCATAGCTCTGAACGGTGACAGAGGTAAACGTGTTCCGAAAAAGAAGTCAGGAGGTAGCCGGTCGTTTGCCAAAAGCCTTGCAAATGGGAACAAGAAGAAATATCAAAGGAGATGCAGAAGGCATAAACGTTACATCAAAGTTTACCATGAAATAAATGTTCCTGTTGTACAGAAACACAAGCTGGAAGGGGTTTAAATAGGCAAGTGGCAACATTACGAATTCAAATGAACAATCTGTTTAATGGACTCAGGCCCTCTTCTGAGTCTCTGTGGTACATTAAAAGGTTAAGAGACGCATTTATTTTACCTCCTTTTAAGTGGCAGTAATGTTTTATTTGTTATTCCAAGGCCTATTTGTACAGGAATGGGAGGAACGAGAGCAAATTGTATTATAAATCTAATATAGCAGGGAGCCAAGAAAACCCTTTTCTTTTTCTGCCCCCATGTTTTTACAACAACCCTACTAAATACTGAAAGCTATCTGCAAAGGAATGAGCATTGACCATCTTCCCATCCGCCTAACCCACCCCATGCAGCTTCTGAAACTTTTAAAATACATAAAGAGGGGAGGAAAACAAGTCATTGTTCCTCTTCACAGCCTCCAAGATTACTGAGTATTACAAAGTCCCCAGTGGGCTGACCCTGGCACTGTACAGATGAAGCCTACACCAGGATGATGAGCTATCAAAGCAGGACGGAAGAAAATGGGAGTTTGATTTGTATTTAAGCTGTCACTGCTGATGAAGAAAAAATGACCTGGTCCTGGCCCGCTGTGCACTCACTCACGCAGCTGTCACCCCCTGTTCTGCACTGGCACAAGCTGTCCCACATCTGTCTGCACCAGGTTATTCTCTACAGCACTAACAGTTTACAATCGAGTGCTGCAAAAGCAGAGCCTCAGCCTATTTCTCGTAGCCCCTCTGGAGCTCTGTACACACCTTGATGAGCCTCTTCAGTTTACGGAACCAGCAGAACATTCTTTGGTCTGCTCTAGGGTTTTGTCTCAGTAGAGGATGACATAAATCCACGAATTCAGGAGCACAAGAAACAGCTTGGCTCAGGACAGAACTCCTCCTTTTTACAGGAAGAACACAGAATCTCAGAACATTAGGGACTGGAAGGGACCTCAAAAGATCATCTAGTGCAATCCCTCTGCCAGAGCAGGATCCTCTAGATCCAGTCACACAGAAACATTCAGGCTGTTTCCACCCCATGACAGGTAGTTTGCTGCGAGGCAAGGAGCAGCTGCTGACTGGCAAGTGACAGCATGTTCCCACTGTTTGGACACATTGTTTTTCAGAGAGATCACACTTCCTCATTATCTGACCATACAGTGATTTAGGTAGCAAAACACCAAAGTGAGAAAGGAGGTAAATAAATGTCCAACTGAATTTTCCTGAGTCTGTGACCTGGATCTGCAACCGAAAGGGAGTTTGTTCTGTGTATCTATAGACACAAAAAGAGTATCTTCATTCCATAGGGTTGTTAATAGTGAGGTGATACAGCAAACAGGAAAAACATCAACAAACCCATGCAAACAGAAATTCTAGCAGGGGAAAAAAGCCCCAAGAATGCGATAATGAAGCCAAACAGATGCATGATCATCAAAGTAACAACATGGGGGATAATAGCCTCGTCCCACTCACCAGAGAAATACAATCTGTCATAGTTATGTTCCACAGCACACACAATTAGTGTAAACATGGAGAAGGACCTTCTGCTAGCTTCAGAATCTTTGGTCTAGGAAATCTTTGAAAGAGCCTATACCTGTTGCAAGAAGGTTCTTAAAATTAGTCTAAAGTTAATGACACATGCAGAGCCAGCAGTGCTTCTGACTGAAGGTGTCCAATTATTCTGCTTCCCCCTGTGCCTTATGCAGAAAAGATCACAGATGTTTGCTAAAGCAATCTGGCCGTCCTTCAAGATACGCAATTCCCTATTCATACCGGAGCAGACAATTCTGCAGCATCTCTTCCTTACTTCTGCCTGTTACACCAACAGGTTTGGATTCGGTGAAGGGGCAACTCTACAACCAAAATTTTAAGATAAAAACCTTGGTGTAGATCTTTAGTTTCTTTACAAATGAGGCTGCGGGAACATTACCAGAACAGTTAAATGTGATGCCATGGGCTGAGGTTTAGCTAAAAATGCACACTCTCTAGTAACTCCTCTCCCTCCCAAAAGGGGAAGAGAAAGGGAATAACGGAGAGAGACTTATGGGCTGTAAAAGAAAACTAGAACTGCTCTAACAAAAACAGTGATAAAATGAAATATGCACTGATATGTACAAAACCAGTACTGAACACCCCCTTCTCTCTGGCCCTGTCATCACTGATGCAGATGCTGGGGAAGTCCCAGACTGAGCTCAGCAGCAGACAGGAACTGAATGCAGGAGCTGGATTCCAGAATTCATCTGGAATTGGGATGGAAGGCAGAATGGACAGACTCCTAGGACACCAGACACTGAAGAGAGGCTGACCCTTGTGCTCCCTCAGCTTTATAACCCATATGACATATATGAGATGGAAATACCCTGTTGGCCACTGTAGGGTCACCTGTGCTGCCAGCTCCTCCCCTCAGCTTAGGCCTCTCACTGTAACCCCACTGAAACACACAAGATTTAGCAGTGACCTTGGTTCTCACAGGAGAAACTCTAAGCAAGAGCCCTTCTGCTGACCAACCCTTGCAGTAACTGTAAACATGAAGACTCGTCTCTGGTAAAAGCAGCTGCTGTCTGTGCAAAGATGATGTTGACTGCAGTTAGTGCAGTCAGTTAAGAGAGACTGAGCTTAAAAGTGAAGCCACTGAACAGAATTAGTTCTGTTCTAACCCAAAATGGGACACACCAACCCTGAAAGACCTGGACTCTGCGCTGAATACTCAGTTTGTCATTATCATGGTCTTCACTGGGAAGAATCTGGTCTGGTCACTGAGAAGAATTAAGGTCTCACAGGACCTGGAGAATAAGGGAGGAGAGATTGAGAGAGTTGGAGCTGTTTAGTTTGAGGAAAAGGAGGCTAATGGGAGACCTCATTGCTCTCTACAACTATCTGCAAGGACACTGCTGGTCTCTTCTCACAGACCATTAGTGACAGAACCACAGGGAAGGTCTTCAAGCTTCAACAGGGAAGGGTTAGACTGGATATCGGGAAGAAATTCTTCCTGGAGAGAGCGGTCAGGCACTTGACCGGGCTGCCCAGGGTGCTGGTTGAGTCCCCATCCCTGGATGCACTGAAAAGTTGCTTAGATGTGGTGTTGGGGGATCTGGTTTAGGGGTGACCTTGTAGAGCAGGGTTGATAGTTGGACTTTATGATCCCAGGGGTCTCTTCCCATTTGAATGATTTTATGATTCACTAGTTTTAGGATGATCCCACTCAAGTTCTAAACAGCACATGGAATCATTGCTCTGCAAACACATCAGAACAAAGTTTGCACAGGAAGTGGGGAAAATGGAAGTTACATAAACTCAGGAGCTTTGATTCTGCAATTCGAATCATGCAAAAGTTTATACAGGCTTGTTTTAACCAAAACCCCGCCTTGTTTTCTAACTGTCATCATTTGGTCTAATAAAAGGTGCTGCTTCTCCTTACATAATCACCATAGTGACTTGGACATGTGCTTCCTGAATATAAATGCAGTCCAAATATATCAGATGCATCCACATTAAATCCAAGTAAAAATACATGGGATTAATTACTTCACTCCCCACCTCACTTCAGGAACGGCTTTGCCAACGGATGAACTAACTTGTCTCCACAAGCTGATTCCTACTATCCTGAATGTCAAGTCACAGGTACACGTCAGTCACTAAGCAGAATAACAAACCACAGTGAGTTCAAATGGAACACAACTTTCCATGAAAGACAATCTAACAGGCCCATTTCGAAGGGGTGTGCGACACTCAAAGTGTATTTTTGATAAAATAAGCGAAGCACTCTGACAGTTATTACAAACCTTTGGTGATTGAAAAGCCTACCCAAACAATTAAGGAGCATTCACATATCCACAGTAAATTAATTGTTGCTTTGGTTCTCCAGCTTTTTTGGGGGAGAAGCCAATTACACTTTTTATCTGCAGCAATACCAACTAAGGAATTTTTTACCCCTTCCTTTGTATCCGTGTGAAGCCCTCCGCCCGCATGACCGTGCCAACATGTTCTCTTCTCTATCAGTCGCCAGCTCGGGAGGATCTGCATGAAAATAAAAGTCAATTTGCAAGAACCTCAGGAAACACACATGTCATAGTCAGCAGAAAAAAAACTGCTGGTCTGCTTTCCCTCCCTCATCTTCTAACTGTATCTGCTCGCTTTACTACAAAATACATCATCTCTCTCTAAAATCCTTGCCTTGCTCAAGGAAACCATAAGAAAGAGGTAGAAGAGCAGGACAATGAAGAGCATGTTTCAAACAAGTAAAGGCAACTGAGCTTTAAATATTTCAGTTCAATAGGCACCTAAAAAGTGGAAGGTGAACTAAAGATCCACTACATGTTGACAGCTTCTGGGCTCAAGCTACGTAAAAGCTCTTTAAAAACCTCATTTTATGTAGGTGGTTTGATAGGAGACCTCAGTGTTTCCCTAATCAGAGTTTCTCTTTTTACATTTTAAAGACAAACACCACAAAATCCAATCCAAATAATTTCATGCTTTGAAATCCTCGGCCGTTCGGAGGTAGGTCGCTGCTTTCACCGTATTTACAAATACAGCGATGGCTACGACCAGGGCTATTAAACGTCCTGCAAAGAACAGCACGGCGACCCAGACAGAGGACCTGCAGGAGCACGTTGGTGTCCAGGTATCTGGCTGTAGAGAATGCCAGAGTCTGGCACTGCCAATGAAGAGAGATGGAGGTAGCACCTGTGTCCGGTGTGACCAGGTGGATGATCTGCTCAGCCTAGTGGCTGAGCTAAAGGATGAGGTTGAAAGGCTGAGGTCAATAAGGGAATGTGAGAGGGAAATAGACTGGTGGAGTCAAGCCCTGCCATCCTTTAGGACAGAACAGAAAGCAGAGGCTCCATTAGAAGAGGCTCCCCTCCTCTCTCACAGCCAGGTAAACAGAAATAATCAAAGAAGTAAGGGGGAATGAAAGCAGGTCCCTACTAAGAGAGACAGGCGTCCCCCACCCCAGCCTCCCTCC
>VXBP01002336.1:14344-30838 GCA_013400115.1 Rhinopomastus cyanomelas | reverse complement strand
TCATCCCCATCGCCCCTGGCCTGAAGGACTTCATAACTGTTGTGCAAGAGCACTGGAAGAGGGTAAGAGGNGCTTGCTCCCACAGATCCAGCTCCCTTTCACTGTCTCTTATTGACCTGAGCCTGGACACTTCGTCCTTCAGCTCAGCCACTTCATCCTTTAGTTCGGCCACAAGGCTGAGGATAAAGTTCACCTGCTCACACCTTACACAACTATTTACCACTTCATCGGCAACTGCCAGGCTCCAGCACTCACTACAGGCAGTAGCCTGGACCCCGGTATTTTGAAGCACTGAATCTGTCTGGAGGCCTGCGAGTGACAGCCATGGTAATTAGTAATGTTAACTTTAACCTTTTTTTTTTTTTAATATATTTCAGCCCGCAGCTTTTCGCTTTTAAGCTCTTAGCCGCAGCGCCCGCCCCTCCGCGCATCCGCGTTGGAAACAGCCACTCACCGCCGGAACGCCAAGTTCCAAAATAGCGATTCCCGCCGGCAGCTTTTCGCTTTTAAGCTCTTAGCTGCAGCGCCCGCCCCTCCGCGCAGCCGCGTTGGAAACAGCCACTCACCGCCGGAACGCCAAGTTCCAAAATTTTGAATATCTCCAGAGGAGATATTGCAGTCTCTCTGAGAAATCAGTTCCAGGGTTCTGTTATCCTCACCCTAAAACAACTTTTCCTCATTTCAAATTGAATTTCCTGTGTTATAGTATAAATCTCTTGCCCTTTGGTTATGACTGGGCACCACCAAGATGAGCCTGGTCCAGTTATCCTGACACACTCCCTTTAGCAGAGAAGTAAAGCATTTATGAGATCTACCCTCAGTCTCCTTCTCTTCAAGCTAAAAAGTTATTGCTGCCTCATTCTCTTCTCTTAGGAAAGATGCTTGAGCCCTGTGAACATTTTAGTGGCTTTGTGCTGATCTTGTCCTGTAGCTATTTTTCCTTCTTGAACTGGGAAACCCAGAAATTAATGCAGTATTCCAGATGAAGCATAACCAGGACAGAGTAGAGAGGTAGGATAATCTCCATCAACCTCTTAGCCATACTCTTCTTAATACACACCAAGCCACCACTGATCTCCTTAGCTACCAGGACATATTGCTGACTCATGGTGAGCCTTTGATCCACCAGCACATGTAAGTCCAGGTTAGTTGCCAGCCTGAACAGAAGTATGGGATTTTTCTTGCCCAAATGAAGCACTCCACACATACCTTTGTTTGATCTCATCAACTATTTTCTACCCAACCAGCTTATGCAGGTTGTGCTGAGTGGCAGCACAGCCATCTAGTGAGTCAGACAGTCCTCCTAGCTTTGTATCATCAGTAAACTTGCTTAGGGTACACTCCATACCCTCATTCAGGTCATTGATAAATATATGGAATAGAACTGGCCTCAGTACTGATCTCTTAGGAACACCACTAGACACAGACCTCCAGCTCTGAGTTCTGTCCTTCAACTGGTTCCCAATTCATCTGACTATCCAAGTCATCCAATACACCCTTCTTACTTTGGTTGTGAGGGTGTCATGGGTGTTGATGTTGAAAGCCTTGCAGAAATCAAGGTAGATCACACTTACTGCTGTCCCTTCATCTATCCACAGAGTTACATCTTCATTCCCAAAATGTCTTTTTTTTTGCTTTATACTCTAAGTCTTCAAAGGTTTTTTCTTCTGTCTTAAGTCATCCAAAACTTGTAGATTCCACTCTGACCCCAGATGTGAGACAATTACCCTGAATGCAGTTATATTCTACACCTGAATGCAGTGATATCATACACATCCTTCACTTCTTAACCATGAATGCAATTATTTTACTCGTTCTGTGTAAGTAATCTTTTCTAGAGCTTCGCTCATCTCCTTTGCTGCTTTCATACTCAGTTCATTCTATGGGATATCAGATGACATACGGAGATATGTGCACCCTAGACAAACATCCCGTGTTAGACAGGCCTCTCAGCTTCCTGAGATGGAGCTCTGTTGCACTTTAACATTTCATCCAGCTTCAACTGTCTGAAAGTTAAGCCTTCACTTTAAACATATCGCCTTGGCTCTTTCTAGGAGCCTAGACATCCTTCAAATGACAGAGATGGATAGCTCCAGAGTGCTAATCATCTCAACAAGTTTAAAGATTTATCTTCAGAAGGTTTGAGATGCCTTTTGAGATAACAGCCTTTCTGTGTTGACTGCAGTGGAGACAGGCTATGACCAGAGGCCCAACTTTTACATGGCTATCAAGATCAATTCCTCTATTAGCAGAGGAAATGAATAATGCATCTTTTTCTTGCAGCTCTGCATGACAAATCTAATTTTTTGATTTCTTGTAAGATGAGAAGTCCACATTTTTTGTTCCCCTCTGCTAAGGCATTTATCACCCTTGTGATAAGAACTGAGATCATACAGTGGTTATCTTTAATATACTGGGGTTTTTTTATATACACACTTTTCACAAAGTCCTCTGAAATCTCCTAGGCCTTTACCTACCTGATCACAGAAAGCCCAGGGGATATTAAGGGAAAAGACAACATGTCACCTGGAGAAACACAGGAACAAACATAAGTTCACCGATGTTTTAACATATTCTTACAGTTTCTTTGTAATGTTGAATACTCCTTCAAAGCATAAATGCAGTAGAAGAAATAAATATTGTAATGTAAAATCCTGTTCAATCTATTCATTGATAACTTAGATGAGGGATTGGCGTGAACTGTCAGCAAGTTTGCTGACGACACAAAGCTAGGTGGTGTCACCGACAAACCCTGCACACTGTGCTGCTATTCAGCGAGATCANTTAATGTCTATAAATATTTTAGGGGTGGGTGTCGGGAAGATGGCACTGGGCTGTTCTCGGTGTCATGTAATGATAGGACGAGGGACAATGGTTGTAAGCAGAAACATAGGAGGTTCCACATCAACCTGAGAAGGAACTTCTTCATGGTGAGGGTGATGGAACACTGGAACAGGCTGCCCAGGGTGGTTGTGGAGTCTCCCTCACTGGAGATATTCAAGACCTGAGTGGATAAGTTCCTATGTGACTTGGTTTAGGTGATCCTGCTGTGTCAGGGGGATTGGACTAAATAATCTTTCGAGGTCCCTTCCCATCCGTAATGATTCTATGATTCTACAATTCTATGATTCTATAAAGTAAAAGATGAAGGACCATAGTGCATCTGAAAGGACAATGTCTTGTATGTGATGATAAATAACATTTGAAAAGGAAATGTCTTGACACTGGAAAATATAATGTATAGTTTGTGAATTTATCTGTCCATTAACATATTTACCTATTTTAAAGTCAGACTTAATTGTAAACAGGTTAGATGCTGTCACAGAAATAATCAAATGGAGATTTTGCTTTAAAACTCTTTCAACCGTGTTGAAACCGAATCTTCTGTTTCATACCATGAGGTTTTATGGGGATAAGGCTGTTACAAAACTCTAAACAGCATGACAAATAATTTACTTCAAAGGTAGGTCTATGATTTATTTAGGGCTCACTGCAGTATGGATATGGATGTTTTTAAAGTTTTAGATTTACTTATTGCATTTTTACCATGTCATGTAAAGAATGGGCTAAGGAAAATAGTCCAGATTAAATTAATTTTACCTCATTATTTGGCTAAACTCTTCTGTACTCAAGAATCTTCCCGTGGCCTCTGCTTACAGTGGACATATATAGGGGGTATTTTCATAATATTTTTTCATGTGGATGACAAGAAGCTGGTTGGAAGTAACATGTTTGGGAAAAGTATAGCTAAATCTTGAAACAGGTATGCCACAACCTGAAAACTACCTATTACCTGCTAGTAGCAGAGAACCTTGGCTCATTAGATTGCTAACTTACAAACTCATTAGCTTTCTGCTCATTAAGCACTTAGGTCCATATAGTTCACTGCTCATCTTTCTGTTCAGCTCTTACCTATTATTTGCTCCATGCACCACATCTGTCTCAGACTTGGTATAAAGGATTTCATCTCAGTGAATCCAGAGAGGTTTAACTATAAAATTTACACCTGTCCCCAATTTATTTTTTTTTTTTAAATCTGTATTGTGTTGAATTTATATGATGAGAACAGAAAAACAGAGGCAAGAAAATAAGCAGCCATCAAACTTTATTGTATTTGGGAAAAATAGTATGGCAGACCAGATTTATTTCCTACATTAATCTTTGTGTTTTTCTTCATCCAATTTGAAACCATTTTTTCCTGAAATCTTTAAAACCACAGATTGGATAGTCTGTGAAGAACTGATGCTGTTTCAGACAGGATGTATGTTTCTGATTTGCAAAAGAACTTCAGCTCTTTTTCATAACATTAAAATCATTACTATAGTCATTGCAGTCAAAAGGATTAGTCACATGCCTAAAGTGAAGCAGAATATGCTGCAGAAAACTTAAACTGAAAGAAAAATCACAAGTGGTTGGGAAAAACCCTAACGTAGTTTGTTGAAGTAGAATTACAAGCACTAAAAATGCCATAAATATGGTGCAGCTTATGGACTGGAAAGCTAACTTCGTGGATCTTCAACAAAGTCAGTTAAATTGGAAGGTGCTGTTTGTACCTCATTAGTTTCCAAGAGCAGATAAGATTAAAAACCATCATGACAGATGTTTAGAGGCTTGTTGCTCTAGAGATCTGAAATTATAAAAAAATCAAGTTGTCAAATCACAGGAAGAACAAATCTCCTTATGTGAACAGATTAATTTTTGAAGTCTCTATTTCAGAGTTCTTGGATATGAGNTCTATGATTAGGGATTGGAAGGGACCTCAAAAGATCGTCTACTCCAATCCTCCCCACCACAGCAGGATCACCTAGATCAAAACCAATTACCAATCAACCCCTAGAACATATTTCCATGGTTTTGTAATAAAACCAACCTTTTATGACTAATTTTTTTCAAAATAAATTAATTTGGTCTGATTTCCTTTTGATTTACTTGTGTCAATAATAACAGGACTATTTGCCAATAATTTTTTGCTCAACAGCTAATTTTAGGTACAGCAGTTTGCCAGAGTGGTTATAGGTCTTTCAGTTACACTCATGTAACTCAAAACAAGATTAGAGTCAGAAACCTTTTGGTTCTGAGCTTGAGCCTCAAAGAAGGGCTTTGTTACAACTTACAAAGGAATCCTGTTTCTGTGTTGCGGGATGATGAGACTTCAGATATTGCAGTGTTATGGTTACATGTCCTAGAGTTGCTCCTGCTGCTTATAATTGGCAACCCAATGGAAAGGTAGAAAATGGTGGCAAGGGTGAGAAAGAAATAATGACACCACCAAATTAAGCGTAAATAAAATTAATTTCAAATCCTTATTGCAGGGCTGGTAGTAGTTCACATTCCTAACAATGCAAGAAGCAGAAAGAAACTTGGGGGCAAAATGGGATGTGAGATGGCAAAGAAAGTAGTGTCTGTAAAAATTCAGCTTCATTAATGGGAGATACTGCAAGAGGGGAGTTCAGGGATTCATTATCTCAAAAATAGCAGTCCAAATTGACAGGAGTGGGTGAAAACTTCCTGACCCCATGGACTAGTGGATTTCATAGTTCCTTATATTTGTCTTTTTAAAAGTTAGGAGGTGGGGGAAAGGAAAAGAAACGGAATAGCCTGTTCTCTGAAGCCTTGGGGCTTTTGTCTTATGGTGGAAAGGAAGTAGAGAGAAAAAGAAGCATAAACAAGCAAGAGCTACTGCCTGCAAATAACCAATAGAGACTAAGAAATACTATTACAACTGTACAATAGTTTAAGGTCAATGTATTCCCTTTTCTTAGCCTGTGAAAACCTGACCCACATAAGGTATTAAAATTCATAACACATGAAAATTAAGAACTCCTAGAAGCAGTTTCTCCTTCTGTAAGTACAAATTTTCACTGCCTACATCTAGCATTTAAAGGAAACCATCCAGATAATTAAAATGCCTATAAATGAAATGTCAAAGTTAAATGTTTTTCTTCTTTTCTTTGCTATTTTTTAAAATAAAAAAAGAAAAGAAAAAAAGTCCTAATGGTTAGGGAAAATGAAACCTTTATTTTAAAATAATATGCCTTAAATACCAGTATCTTTGTGAAAGAGCAATTAAGGTTTGCGAAGAAAATGGGTATATAGGTCGTCATTTCACTATTCAGTATGTAACCTTTATGAAGGAGAGGAGGTTTATAATAAGTGTATATATTGTTTAAAATGCTTCCATCATTTCATTATTTTAAACATGATTCAGAGTGCATGTAGCTGTCAGTCCAGTGTTCTAGGGAAAAAAATTAATCTTATACACAGAAAAAGATTAATATAAAAGTATTTGGCAGCCTTCAGATTCCTTTTCATAACTCTCATTTTTCTCTGATAGATGGAGATGATGAAACAAGGAAATAAATCATGCACAATTAAAATGAGTAAAAGCTGAAAAGACTGTATCTGTGATTATGTTAAGAAAAATGGGAGGTGGAGGGAAGCTATGCCATTAAGAGTATTCAAACATGGGTTGGATCCTCTCATTTGTCATTCATTGACACTGATACCTGAATTTTAATTGAAACCTCCCATGTGCTTGGCATCTGTCAGGATGAAGTAGTTCTTCAGCAGGAAGAGGGGCAAGCTTTGCTGTGAAGGAACAATCCTAAAGGTTTAGGGCTTTAATTTCTCTTTTCACCATGAATGGGAATGAAGTAGTGTACAGCATTTTGTGTCTCCATGCATTGTCAGTTAAATGGGTATATTATTCTTACATTGTGGAAGCTGTAATCCATTCACAGAACCAGAACTGTGATGAGCAGCATCAAAACAAGCTACCAGAAAAAATATGGCTGAGATGTTGTCTCACCATTTGAACAAACATATTTTATATGTATTTTAAAATTATTTTTCTAAAAAAAAAAATAAAAAAAAATAAGGAGTGGTGTGGGCAAATAAAAAAACCTTTACAGATTTTTAACCACAGACAACTTCTTTCTGCTTTATTTTCCTGTTTATACAATAATTTAATTTCTCTCCATAAAGGTTGTTGTGCAGAGGAAATAAAGGGACAATCTTACCTGTTGTTGGTAAAAACAGAGGCATACTGTAAAAAAAACCTAAAACCAATAAACCTGAGTTAAGTTTTGCCAGAGAATTAAGCATTCAGGTTGATAGAGTTTAACAGCTTAATTACTATTGTGTCTAAAGAATGACACTGATTGACCAGCTGCTTTCTATTGTGTGGACTTCCTTACTTTTCAGTTTGAAAGAACAAGTCATGCCTGTCTAATCTATTCTTTCTTCTTACTCCCCCTTTCATACTGTAGAACTGTGTGGGAAGTAGGTAAGAATGTAATGCTAATTCACTTGAGATATCTTGCACTGATGCCTTTGGGTAGCAAGAGTCCCTTAAGGAAATCACTCAGCAGAGTACTATACAAAAATACTGTACAGAAAACATTTTCTCATCTACTGAGTGATGGATGAGTTTTACTACCATTTTTCCCCTCTTATATCAGAAAGGAGGAAGGATAAATGTGACCGTTACGGTTTTCACAGTATCAAAAGAAAACTCTATCACCTGACTACAGTATAAAGTGAAAGGGTAATTTATCCGGTACTATGCGACAGGTGATACTGAAACAAGTTTCAGGTTACACCCAGGAATACAGAAGGATGATTACCAAGGTTGTCTGCTGAGATATGAAAACTCAGTTCTCACCAGAAGCTTAAGGGAATTAAGTTTCAAAGCCAAACACATTCAACAGCTTTAATAAACATCCATCAACTATATAAGGAAAACTGACCCAGATGTTGAGAAACTAAGCTGAAACAAAAAAAAAATTCCTGTTGTTTAACTTGATTACTACAAACTTCTTCAACATTTTCCAACCTGTTTCATCTCTTAGTTCTTCAGTATCACACCTATAAAATGTGGATAATCTTACATGCATCTCAAACTAATGTTGGGAGAACAAGCATGCTAGGCTTTGTTTGTTTTTTTTTTTTTAATATATGTATATATATATAATCATGTTCTCTGGTGGTGTAAGTCAGACAAAAGGATAAGATAAGCAACAAAAGTTAATATAAAGAAGGAAA
This sequence comes from Rhinopomastus cyanomelas, assembly GCA_013400115.1. NCBI lineage: Eukaryota > Metazoa > Chordata > Aves > Bucerotiformes > Rhinopomastidae > Rhinopomastus > Rhinopomastus cyanomelas. Next base: position 22,795 of record VXBP01002336.1, on the reverse strand, counting down.
AACTAAGAGTTCTATCAGATTTACGGTACAATTTCATAATCTGAACTGAATCTGTGGGTCTATCCTGGAATAGGCTTCCCAGGTAGGTAGTTGAGTTGCCATATCTGGATGTATTTGAAGATTGTTTGGATGAGGGATATGGTTTAAGGGTTAATATGTAAGGTAGGGTAGATGGTTGGACTTGATGTTCCTAGGGTCTTTTCCAACTGGAGCGATTCGGTGATTCTGTGATTCCTAGGCTTGCATGTGACATTGTCTGACTTTCAATCCACACTTGGTCTTTTCTTTATTATTGTGTGTATTGACCAGGGGAGCATTTTAATCCCCATCATTTTTCTTACAAGGAAATTTGGTACAAAAGTAAAAGGACTTTCCTGGGATGATGAACAATAAAAAAGAGACTACGGCATTTTGTTTGCACTTTGAAACCTATAGTAGAATCAGCACTGAATAGCATCACTGAGAATAATGTGATAATATAAAAGACATTTCAATTTTGTGTGGAAAAAAAAACATTTTAAGTTATATAGTAAATTATAAGTTAAATTATGTATTAACAAACTATGTTGTATGCATATTTATGTGTTTTTTAAAGATTTATACACAGCTTTATGTTTTATATTTATAAAACATTATTTGTAAAATCTTTCATGAATAAAAGAAAGGACCCAGTCTAACACCAACAGAGGAATTGTGCATAAAGTGTTAAATAGTATGTCATGGTATGTGTAGAACTTGCTGTTGTTTAACAAATCATATATATTGTCATGGGTCAAAACTCACTGTAAGCTGGAAGATGCTCAACACCATCTGTCAGTAGAGTGTTTTTGAACCACAACCAATTCTTGTTGGTTTTGTGGTACTCTACTTTGCACAATGGGTACTCTACTTTCACAAAGTGTAAGCATTGTAATTCATTTGAATTCAGATGCCTGTGGATACATTCACACAGGCTTTATTTCCTACATGGCTTTAAATTAAAGGTGATGATAAATAGTGGTGTATTGAGTTATGAGAAAGGGTCTAATGATGAGCCTTAAGGACTAGTGCTGTGTCCAGCTTTATCTTCACTAATGATCTGCAAATGAGAGTCAATAACACAGTTATTAAATTAATGGTTGCAACTAAATTGGGAGGTGTTGCAAAGTCAAGCAAGGTGTGAAGAATAGTGTAAAAGGTATATGAGGCATGGTGATTAAAAAACAATCCACAAGTCAAAGCTGTAGTATAGGCTGGAAAGCATGTAGAGAATAGTACTGGAGGAGAATAAGAGAAACTTTCAGAATGTACTGCTGCATAAGTAAAATCAAATAATAGAAATAACATTGCTTAGCAGAATGGATGATGCTTTGCAATGCGATATAATACTTTGGGCAGACAGAAAAAAGATAGATTCACTTCTTTTTGCATACACAGAGATATTATTTCAGGGACAAGGGTGTAGCAAATTACCTTTCCGCTGCACTGTAAAGATAAAAGGTTTTGAGCTGTAGAAGTAAAAGACATATTTTTACCCAGGTGAAAAGGTGTTAGTAAGCCTCACTTTAGTTTCTCTTTACTTGGTGAAAAACCAAGGATTAGATTCTTCAGACTGTTCAGGTATTTAGACAGATATGTGCCTAGTGAGATTTTCAAAATGATCTATGCATTGATTTTGATGGGAATTAGGCATATGTGAACAGTTGGAATACTCATTTGATGTCTATTTGCCTCTTTATGCATGTTAATAGCTGTGTAAGTGTTTAAGCTACTTCTGAAAATGGTTCTTAGCTATTTAAATGAATTGGGTCTTATGATGCTTAGGCTGAAATAGCTTTAAAAATCTAGGCATTAAAGCCTGATTCCTGATATTTCACTTAGAGCGAAATGTAGGAATCATCTTCCATAACACTGGTTGCCTAAAATTGTAGCCTCCTGACTAAGCTACATGTCAAGGATTTCTGTAACTCCTAATTAGGAGTTAGATACCTCCAGAGGGTTATTCATCCTAAGATGGTGCCTAAGAGAACTGACCTATGTCCACCTGTCTCCATTAAGTATAGAGACTAACAAGACAATGATCCTTGCCCAGAATTCCCTTTTTCAGACAACGCAAATCAAAGAAATCCATCCCCACTGCTGTGATACTCAGAGGTAAATCTCCCATATATGGACTTCATGTGAACATCACCAATTGAAAAAAGATTGTGTGATTTCAGAGAAACAGGAAGTCTGTTACAAATATCCAGACTTATGAAGGAGAATTCTGTGTCATTGATACTGGTGTAATGTTCAGAGAAGAATTAAATAGCAAGATTTATATGTCCCAGGTAGTATAAAATAATGCTCATTTTAGATATTAATCCTTATGATTATTAAGTTAGTAATTAAAAGCCAAAAATAATAAAAAATATTATTAAAAGCCAAACTTGCAGTCTTTTTGTCAAGTAGCAATTTCTTTTGTAAGATAATCTTTAGGTGAACTGAAAGTGAACTGTTTCTTTTCACAGTGCTTTAAATGGATTTCAGAGTAATTATGGGCAGTATTTGCCAGGTGCATCTCTCTTTATCATGTGAAGTAAACAATACACCCCTTGTCCTAGACATTTGTTATTCAACTTACAGCAGGTAACACAGGCACAATGGGATCTTGTTCCCAGATAAAAATAAGTTCCCCAGGCAGAGTTTGGAAAGGGGAGAGAAGCACGTGTGACTGAAAGACAGTGCTGTCAGCATGGTGCTGTGTGCTAGCAGACTGCCAAAAATAATAGCAACAGCTTTTCCTTTTTTATTTTCTTTTTTAAGGAGCTGGTTACAGGGGACATTTTATGTTTAGACAAGAAAAAAAAAATCTATACTAAATTCTTTTTAAACTTTGCTCTTTGTTGTGTTCCTTTAAGTCTGTGTCCACAGAGAGATGTAGTGCCTGTGGTTTAGGAATATGGCAAAGATATGATTAAATTAGCCTTCCAATTTCAACAGCAATGTCAAGAAAATTGTCACAGTGTAGTAAGGTCTTCCAATAGAATGCGGAGGGGGTTGTTCTGTTACTGTTGAGTTTTGTTTTGTTTTCTAAATGATTAAAGTTTGGAAACAGTTGTTATCCGTTAGTAATACCTAATGTTTCCATACTAAAGGAACATTTGTCCAAACAACTCAAACTCTTTTAAAAGATATCAGTGGCACCACTCTCTCCCTTTGTGGATAAGAATACTCACAGAGGCAGAAAAAGATTGTGAGAGCTGTCCAAGGTTGCACTGAAATTCGGGAAGGGCAAAGGTTTGGCAGTGTCATATCTGCACATTGACTTCACACAATGAATGACAGAAGAACTTAGCTTCTGGGAAACCAAAGTATGTACTAACAGCCAGGTTTCACAGAAGCTCAGTGATGACCTGTGCATACCCTTTTCTTGCTGCATCAGTGTTTTGTTGCTACTTTAACAGTACTTTAGTCTTCTTTCTGGTAGCCAAGCATTTTCATTTTTCTTCAAGAAAAAAAAATCTCATTATACCCTTCACTACTGTTACTCTGGGATGTAACTTACAGATGCAAAAGACACAGAGCACTTCATGAAGCCCTTTATGTGAGGACTGAGGAGTTACAAAAATGATTCTTTGCAGCATGATCCTTCCTTTGGGAAGCCTGAACACTGGACTTATGTTTCTAGTCTGCATTAATTTTATGAATTACATTTTCAGTGTAAATCTAAATTCAGAGATGGGTTCTAAACAAATAAATTATCAATTAGTGCTTGAATGCTAGTAGCTTCGACATGATATCTAACTGCACCTATCCATGACCAAGATGTGGAAACTTGATGTGTTGAGTAGCCCTCCTCTCATCCCTGGGGACAAACAGTCTACTAAAGGTATATCCCTATTTATATCTTTATCAGGAACATTAATCTGAGGATTATACCCTTAGGCCATCTAAATTACTTGTTGCTCAAAGAGATTATACTGTTGGATACATGCACAATTACCCAATCTACATATGCAAATTCAGGCTCTAAATAATGATCTTGACTAATTGAACCCTTATGGGTTAGGATTTAACATACATGAATAATTTCTATAGAGTGTTTTGAGCATTCTTACATTATTTTATTCCACGGTTCAAGCCATCTATGGGAAATTAATTGCCTCTAAATTTGGAGAAACTTCTCAAGCACCTATTTAAGAGGAAGAAATATAATAATTTCATCATACTCTTCCTGTTATGCACTTCCACAAGCAAACTTTTAGTAAGTGGAATTTAAAATGGAATGAATGCCATGCTTTTTATAAATGAAAGCTCAAAACAAGTAAACATTTATTGTAATGGGTAATTTGGGTATGAAAAATGATTGCCATCCACTTAAGGTATGAAAGGGTACTTAACTATGGTTTTTATTCTACTTGGCATAAATTTCCGTATTTTTAGAACCAACAAATGAATGCACTGTTATTTAGATTAAGTATTGTTTATTCTGTCTGTATGTGCATGGATTTTTGTCAGGATATTAAGTAACTCTTTTTAATGTACAAGCAGCTTTCCTTGTTTGTTTTAATCTTTCATGTCCTCACAACTGAAAGAAGAAATATGTAATTAAAGAACAAGACAGTAAGAATTCAGAAAGTAAAATCTTAAACTGAGTTCTTATGATCTCTTCCAAAATGGCTGTAGTGTGTTTAACACTACTTGTTATTAACTAGATCTCAAGTAGACCTTTAAATCACTGTCCTTACTTTCATCACTGTATGGACAGAATAATTGTAACAATGAAAGTGCATCCTCGTTTGTTAGACACTCACAGATTTCAGTTTGAGTCATCTGTCTTCTGAAGTTTGGACTGAAGGAACTACCTTGAGAAGATGAAGAAAGATAAATATGATTGAGATGAGTCTTCTGCTTGGGATCAGAAAATTTAGCTCTGGGTCTCAGCATTTGAGTTTTGGATCTGACTATGTATTGGTGGAAAAAATGACTCAATCATATGTGATATAACTCCATGTAAAATCTAAGAAGTGACTTGAAAGATTAAGAGAAAGGGGAACATATTTGACCTGTGCTCTTTGTGGTTTTACTCTAACAGGGAGTTAGAGTGAAATAATAGAAATTAAAAAATTCAGGGTCTCTAGCTGTGGTTATTACTCTGTTTAGGCTGTGCTACATTGTTTTCACAATTGTTATGACCTCATAGCTCATATAATCATTAGATTTCAGTTTTAAATTAACATTCTTTTTGAAAAACATCACTTACAATATGTTTGAAATTCTTAATCTACATTATTAAATAATATCTAAGTCCAGTGCTTGCTAGAGACAACTTTAGTAGATATTGGATTAGGCCCTTAAAATGCAGCACTGCAACCTCTGCTTAGTTCATTAAGGGCATGATCCAATACTCAGTGACATCAATAAAAGCTTTTGTATTGACTTCACTAGTTTTTGATCATACTGTAAATCCCTGATCCAAGCAAAGCTTTTAAGCCTGTGCTTAAATTCATTGCTGGATCCAGTCCTGATTTGTCACAGATAACGCCTGTTGCAGCTCATTAGATTCCTTGTGTACTTCGTCTTTTATTGCTGTGATTACAATGGTGAATGGGGACAATATTTTCACAAACTCTCTGATATATCTTCAGATGAAAGTTACTTTCCCAACTGTTTTGCTGCAAGAAGGACCACAGAATGGATCGTGACAGATATTTGGTTTCTCTAAGCTCACAAAAATATATCACAAAATATTTCATTAAAGCTGAATGCTATTTCATTTTTTCTGTTTTCAGAACCTTAAACAGTTAAAAGAATTGATGACTATATTCCAGTAACTGAAAGGGAGAAAAAAATACCACTAACATGCTAGTTGTAAAAGAAGTTATCTCAGAAAAAAAAACAAAACAGAAAGAGCTTTAGATCTAGGTTACAATAGAGCTACAAATACTGACAGATGACAAAGCATGGACTCTGAGTAGTGTTAGACTTTGCTAACATTATAGATTTTAACATAATTATCAATGCCTTCCTTTCAGCTATTATGCCATTTTAATTGCATGCAGCTTATTTCTATGGTTTATAGAGCTATATTTGCAACAAGAAAATGAAGGCAGCAAAATGAAAATGGAAGAATTATGCTAAAGAATCTTCAGAGTTCTGAACCAGTGATTTCTACTTTGTATGTGATTCTCTTTTCTTCTTTCTTTTCCCTTTATGGTGATAGTTATTATAGGTCAATGACTGTCTAGGTGATTTTTTCTATTGAAGAATTCACCTTGCAAAAGTGTTAAGCTCCAAAACTTCCGAAATGTCACTTGTATTTGTTAATTCCTCTAATTAGCTTACAAAAGTTTTCCATTGTCTTCCTTTTCACTCATGTCATGGTTTCTTCCCCACTACTCTCCCACCCCCTTACAATAAGCAGGGACATGTCTAACTAGAACTGATTGCTCTGACCCCCATCAAACCAGACCTTGAACATATCCAGAGATGGGGTCTCCAATACCACTCTATATTACATATTTCAATGATCCATTACATTCATACTTTTTTCCTGATACTGAATGTAAATCTACTCTTTTCCAGCTTAAAACTGAAAAATCTTATGGCGTATCCTTTACTGTAAGGGTCACAGAGCACTGGAACAGGCTCCCCAGGGAGGTCGTGGAGTCTCCTTCTCTGGGGACTTTCAAGGCCCGCCTGGATGCTTTCCTCTGTGATCTGTGTTAGATAGTTTTGTCCTGCTCCGGCAGGGGGGTTGGACTTGATGATCTCTTGGGTCCCTTCCAACCCCTAACATCCTATGATCCTATGATACTATGATCATTACTTGTCCTTGTGAACAGTATTCCTTAGCTTTCTTATTGGTCCCTTTCAGGCACTGGAAGGCACAACCATCTTAACAGCATAGCATTTTCATCATGATTAATGTAATTACAAAGATGACTAAAGGACTTAATGATGATTAGATGCTTATTGCAAGCTTTGTGTGGTGAAGCAACAATTTCCAACATGTGTTCAAAGCATCCAGCTCAAGAAGAGCCCATCTTTGTCTAAAATCTTCCAGAAACCATAGGGAGTATGTTGAAAGGGAAATTATCTATACAGAATGAATGTAAGCATTTGACCTGTCCTTTTTCCAAGCCATACAGTTTCTGTGGAGCTCTGAGACAAAGCCAAAAAGCTCTGGTGGGAGGGAAACTGAATTATCTTGGGCTGAACAACATATAACTCTGCCACACAGCTTTTAAATTGGAGCTGGCTTGAGTTTCATGCCATGGTCCGAACTATCTCATATCTGCCCCAAATCACAAAGGCAGATTGATCCTAACACTTACATAACTTAGTAATAATGGTCTGTTTCAGTACTTTTATTACAATGACATTTTATTTCCCCTCCAGGAACTGATATCAGAATCTTGTCCCCTGTTTATATGTACATGTACAAATACACTAACTGCCAGCAGGTGTGCTGAAGAAAAATAAGAGAGTTAGAAAATGTCTTGCAGATAAGAATTTCTTTTTAAATGTTAATTTTTTAGTCTGTCATCGTCGTCGTCCCCCTTCCTCCTCCTCCCACTCTCAGTATGTCTGACTGCAAACTTCATCTTTAAACTTTTTTTTATTATTATTGTCACTATCATATCTGGAGCACATACAGACAGAACATCGGTTTAGTGTGACCTTTCTGAAATCATAAGCAATTCTTTCTCTTTGTCATAGCAATAATAGAATGGATCAGATACTTCCTGAAGACATTATAATAGAGTTCAACTGTCTAAGCCATACACTAATGAAAAATGTAAAATCTATCTCTTCTCTACAATGGTCTCTAGTAGAACAGAGACACTGTCTTGCAGAGAGCTTTCTGCATGGTGCATTGGGATCTCTGATATTTCTTGTACTCTGTGGCAGATTCCAGCATGGTCAGGCCATTTTTCCTTGTTTGCCTTCTGTGTGCCAGTTCCATAAAGACATGAATGCATTAACTAATAAGCTTTTATCTACCTTTGCCCACTTTCCTAACTTCCCTTGCAGCAGCAAGCTACAGTGTGATACATTTTCTGTTTCAAAGGGATGTGACAGTGGAAGAATGTGATAAATGCTTAACTCCTTTGACTCTTTATCCGGAATCTAAATCTTCAGCAGGTGTAAATCAGTATAGTCCCCCTTACTTCATTACACTTTTGCAGCGACCCCAGTGGAGAATCTGTGGTTTAATATTTATGTAAATTATTAATTTTATTTTGTCTTTGTGTGAAATAAAAGGAAGTGTTTTAAATATTTTAGCTTTTTTTTTTATATTTACAGATAGCAAAGGGACAGAATCAAACTTCTGTAAACAAGATCCTTATGTTCCTTTTCCGAATAAATATGACATTGCTAGTAGAGCTGTCTGATTTTGCTCTAGTTCTTCAAAAAACCCAGCAGCACAAACATACCACTTTCTTTCCTTTCTTTTTTTTTTTTTTTTTTCTTCTTAACAGAGAT
>VXBP01002328.1:146738-159358 GCA_013400115.1 Rhinopomastus cyanomelas | reverse complement strand
TTCGAGGTCCTTTCCAGTCCGTAATGATTCTATGACTCTATGATTCTATGAAAAGCTAAAAGTTGTTTATAGTCTCATTGGTAGAAAAAAACCAGATTTTCATGAACTAGGAACTGTGCATCTGGCTTGCCCCTCTTTGCTTTGACTGTTCAAATACTATTGAGCATAAGTACCACCAGACTGAAATTTCAGCATGAAATTTAGAATGCTTAGTATATGGGTATTCTTAACCAATTTGCATTGAGAATATTAATTGTGAAACAGCTATAGAAAGAAGCACTTTTTCCCTGTCAATAAGTTTAATTGTATGATGATAGTAAATTCAGCACTATAGTTTGTTCCTTTTTTTCCCCCCTTTTATTAACATGATTTCTCAAGCAACACCTCTTATGTTTTATTTCTGAAAGAAATGAAGCAAACTGCTAACATATTTTTGCAAAAATGGCAAGGGAAATACTTTCTCAAAGGACAGTTAAATAAATTCTTTTAAGAATTGGTTGATATTAGGAAGGGGCCAATGTTAAAAAGTTAGTTCAACAACAACTTATCCTTAGATGTGTTAAAAGTTATGTAGATATGCAGTTTAGGGACATATGTCATGGTTTAATCCCTAATCCCTTGACATCATATGACCCATGTGAGAACCAACGGATATCCCTGTCCTTGGCACTATAAATATCAGTGAGGAGGCTGAACTCTCCTTCTGCCAGAGCCACGTTAAGAAGGTTGGCTCTCTGTTCCCCTACCACATGGAGATGGTAGAAAATAATCCTCCTCGATCTTCTTCCTTAATAGCTTGTAAATTTCCTTCCTCGCATTCTTACTGATCTTCCCTTTATTCCTGATCCATTCTGAGTATTATTTTATCCACATATTCATTTCCCTTTTTGTTCAATTCTTCTTTAGTTTTTGTTCCCTTCTTCCTTCCCTGATTAAAACTAACGCTGTTGTAAAAAAGGGGTGAGTGTGTGTGGGAAAAGCCTTTCCTTTTTTTTTTTTTCATGTCTGTGAGGAGTGTGGAGAATTCCTTTGTTAGGTTTTTGGGTGGTGTGGCTGTCATAGCTACAGTGAGAAAGGGCCAGATGCCTTTTGCTGCTGGTTCATAGGTTTTTTCCTCATCTTTTTTTTTTTTAACTGTTTCTGATTCTCTGTTAATGAATCATGTTATTTTTCTTTACTATAATATTGCTTGGTTTTATTGTGTTTTAAAGACACTGGGAAATCAAAATTGGGACAACATTTTTTAGCAGATGGCTTGGCAGAGTTAGGTTAATGGTTGGACTCATTGATCTTCAAGACAGTTCTATGAGTCCATGATTGTTTCAGACCACGCTGTTCCAAAGCACTGCTGTCATGCTACATATTCACTTAGTAGTAGGATGTGGGCGCATAATAAAGTTTTGACTTAAGCAAATATGTTAATTTGTGGTATGTCAAGTTCTCTGCAGTAACCCTGTGACCTTACCCATAAATGCAGGATTACTTACACTTCTTTATTTTTATTACACTTACACATGGGTCAGAGTGCGAAAAAAGCTCTTTAAGAAGTGTACTGGCATGTTGGATAGGTTGTCCATCTGCCCCTGTATTCTATCTGCAACAATCTTAGCCAGAGGTGCTGTTTAGGAAGAACTACCAGACCTGCCTACTCTCATGTCAGTTCTTCCCATACCCTACTGATTAGAGTTAGTATCTTGACTAGAAACACTAAAGGGTACAAATGGCTACCGATTGGAGAATCTCATTACTCATTCCAAAAGAAAGGTATTCTTTTCTATGTTTTAACCCCATCTCCTAAATTTTTACTACTAAATTAGTGTTTTTCATTCTGTTTTCAGGATTTGATGAACAGTTCTTGCCATCTATTTTACACCTAGCAGATTTAATTCCATTTCTCTTTGTAGAGCAAGAGAAGGCCCCAAGTGTATCAATCAATAATTCAGCACTTGTTACACATTGTGGGTGGCTTTTAAGAGACCATCAGATTAGAAAACGTTTATGGAATGTGTGTGCTGATGCTGCTTCCACAGTATAATCATTCATACAAAAGCATAATATTGTAATAGTTCAGTTAGGAATTTTTCCATTAAAAAGAAAAAGTACCTTAAAATACACATTAATATTTTCTTGCCTTACACTGCAACTAATAATTTCTTATGCCACTATGTGCACTGAAACACACACAGTATGTTTCACTGTTCAAACATACACAGTAATGACCTTTTGAAAATTGCAGCAGCAGGAAAGCAACTAACTAACTAACTAAATCTCAGACTTGAAAGGCTTTTGACCATTAATTTGCATGTTGCCAGACTGCTTATTGTAATGATTGCTCCTGTCCCAATACTCAATTCAAAGTAATGTGCTCTGGCATGTAATTGCCACCTGCAACTACAGGAAGTCTTTCCTGAAGTTTAGATTACCTTGGTCCTTAGCTATAGCTGTTAGATGCTCACACACCCATTTCTGGTTGCAGATTCTTACCATGCCCTTTTTTTCACCTATACACTCTGCCTAGCTGTCCCTCTGCTTGCAAGTCTCAACACTTCACAAGCCACTATGTTGTCCCAGAAATCTTCCAGCATGCTGCCAGAAGTGGATGAGGCAGCATAGAGGACCTCAGACAGGAAGGGACATGTTGCAGCTGTTATTCCTGCTTTCTCAAGAGGAGATTTGTTGCCAAGGGAAAGGGCAGCCGGAAGGCTAGAGGAAACAGAACACTAAAAAGACATGTCACTAGTATCAAGTATTTATCTTCCATCTTGATAGGAGAAAAGAAAACAAGAGGAAAGAGAGGATGTGGAAAATACAAAGTCCCACCAGGGAAAAAGAAAAAAGATTAAGGTTGTGGGAGAACGGGGGAAGGGTGGAAACAGGCAATGGGAAGGTCTAACTATAGGTCTGCAAATGAGATAAAAGGAGCTTGTGGTTAGGTAAAGGAGGGCAGAAAAAGCAGAGTAAGACAGAAAGAGGGAAGAAGTATCAGACATTATAACAGAACTAGGCTAAATGAGGAAAAAAAAAGGAGCTAAGAGCTTCTAGCTATATAATATGAAATATTTTTTTAAAAAAATTGTAGGTAAGTTAAATGTAAATGGAAAAGTGCCAAATATAATTAAAACAGAGAGAAAGAGGGGAAAATGGAAATTGAAAAGTAAGTGGAAAGGAGAGGAGGGGAAGAACACCTAACAAATGTTATTTTCTTTTACAATTCTTGTGTTTTGTCACATGTCCTTTGGGAATCTTGTTTTTTTCTGATGAAAATATTGACCTGTAATGATGGCACGTCCCGTACTTTTATTGGTTGATGCCACAGGTTAGAACTATGGTTTCCAAAATTTTGAGCGTGCACCTTTAATAGATGTGTATTTATATATGTCTTACTACTGTATTAAGCACCTTATAAAGCATATAAAAATATTAATTTAAAAAAGGATGAGATAAAAATAAAACAAACACTGTTTGAAAAAATCCTATATTAAAGGTAAAACAAATATCCCTGCACCACCATGGATTGTCTGGCACACACGCAGCCTGCCACACACACTTGAGAGACCACTAAGCTAGACCCTGTTCAGTGCCTAAAGTTTCATAATGAACTCTCTCCAAAACTGTTGACGTTTCTCATGGCCTTGGTGATACCACAAGCTGCAGAGCTGTCTTAGCTCTTTCATGGCAGTGAAATCCCTTTCCAATACTGCACAGGAACAGATCCTATTACAGCTAGTCAGAACCATCAACATCAAATACATTATCATGCAGTCTGATATCTTATTTTTAGCAGCACAAGGATGAATATCGGTTTTCAAAACATACACGTCTTAGTGAAGTCAATGTTCCTGACCTTAGAAGCTTCTAGTCCTGCTGCAACCACATTAGGCCTAAGGGCATTTGCTAAAGTCATTGGTAGTTTTATTCCTGTTAAAGTTTTTTATATATTTCAAATATTCTTCTCAAAGAAGGGTCAGTAAAGTGTGTTGTGTATGTCCTTTGAATTTGTGGATCAGCTCCACAGGTTAGATGAGGTTAACTGCTTTAGGGACCGCTTTGTTTACACGTGTTGACTTATTTTTCGAATATATTTAATGTAACACATTAATGTGACACTTAAAGCTGCTGGGCTTTCTTGAGAAGGGCAAGTCTGCAAACACCTGCCTTTGTTTTGTCATCTTCCCATGTGCTCTCCTGTGAAAATTCATATTTTCAAAGCTTATGGGAAGGTAGCAGCTGTAAGAAGGTAAGCATAGACTTCTGTTAAAAACTATTTCTTAATTTCTGTTCAACAGCATTTACATTTAATGTTATAAAATTAATTTGCTTAGAAGCAAAGGCAAATGCTGATAGTGAAGTGAAAGTGTGCTAAAACAACGGACTATTTAGAGCTACTTTTAGATTGGATTACAACTGCAAGCATTCTGTCTTTATGCCCTCTGCTGACGTATACCTGAATTACCAGGCGCTAAGCAATCACACTGAAGAATCTTTATTACAGGCAAATTAGCTTCTACAGTTTTCAATTAAATGGAGAGGCTCTTGGTTTTATTTGTAGGTATTTGTTTGGAGGTTTTCCTCTCCCTTCCTTGTCATTTTGCATGCTTTCTAGAAAGAGCCCATCAATAGTATTAGCTGTCCTTGTTAGGGGTTTAAGGAACAGAATAGCTACATCTCAAATAGTTGAATTTAAACTTCCTTCCTCTTTCTGTTGAAAATGTCAAATAAGACAGTATCTGTTACAAAAATGTTTGCACAGAACAGGACTGAGAAGATTGCTTGTCTTCAGTATGCCTCCCCACTGGCACTGGGCAACTCCTCTGCATTTTAACTCATTTTGCAAGCAAAAATCCATCATTATTTGAATCTACAGGAACACTGGTTGAAGCTGACTCAAAGATAAAAGGATCTATGTCCTTTTAGCTGTCCACTACCCTTTAAGCAGTTTTTAATGACTCTACTGTTTGTGAGAGGATATTGGCAAAACAATAGAAAGACAATGCTGCACTATGAAATTATAGAAATTATAGAATTTATAGAAATTATACTAGCAATGAGATTTTTTTTTTAAAGTTTCCTGTAGAGCTGTGTGTCTGGAATTTAGTTTCAGATAGAATGCATTATGTTAAGTTTTATAAGAGAACTGCTTCCCTGGGGATGTTTATGAGTCTTTTCAACAAGGAAGAACTAGTGAACTAAAGCCCAGCCCAATTGGGTAAATTAAAAACACGTGTCGGACCACAAATAGTCCTGAGTTTATCCCTCTCCCTTCAAACAAGCTAATACAAACCTTGTCCTTTTAATTTACCTCCCATATTGTGAACCTGCAGAGGACACACAAGTTACATTGCCAAGCTTCAGATTCAAAATAGAAAATAAAACCACTTATTTTTTAAAATAAAGCTATTGAAAAAAATTATCGTTATGATGTAACTGCAGTATTCCAGAGAAAACAGAGTCTAGCGACTGTAAGGCAAATGATGAATTAAACTTCAAGCTAATGAAACAGACATGGAAGCTGACCACACCAAGTGTGCTTCTCTTCCATTTGCATTTTTCCTTATGTGCTGCTACATGCAGGACCAGTTCTGAGATTCTGTATGCTGGAGTTTGAGGGGTCAAGGACAGGTGCCTGAGTTCATGATTGATGGGTACTTTGGGGTATGTGACTGGGAAGATTGCAGCTTTGGTCTCTAATTCCACAATGTCTTTGAGTTTAGGCCAGTTTTAATCCAGAGATTTTCATGCTGCAACTGGAAGGTTGTTACTGTCAGCCAGACATCAGATGAAGTGGTCTCATGCTTTGTATCTGCCCAGTCCATAATAAGATCCAGCTTTTCTGTTGTTCGCCATATATAAATCTTTAAAGGAACCTTAAACCATGAAGAACTTTGTTCTAAGCTTCTGTCACCATGCTTTGGTTCCTGCTAGTTCCTGTACAAATTCTAGGAATCCAAGTCTTTTGTCACACTTTATTCATGGCCATATTCCAGTCCAAGGATAAAAAAATGTCCTTCGCCTGACATTTCTGTTCAGATCTTAAATAATCCTGTCATTTATGTTCTAGCACAAGACTAGTCCCAAGAAAGGGAGAGGCTTGCTGTGAAATTTCAGGTGTGGTCAACTGCAGATGAAAAAGTCAGCATTTTCCTGACAAAGTAAGAAAGAGAAATCTTGTAGCTGTATTTGTTTACCAAGTTCAAATCTTGACTCCTTTGTTCTTAATTCTTTTGGATTAGGGTTTGAATCTGGTTTATGTACAGCTGGAGGTTTAGTCCAAAGCCTATATGAAGTTTATCCCTGCATTGGAGGTCAATGAGAAGCTGCTGCATTGCTTAGGCCTTACCTCAGTTTTATTTGAACCCATGGAAAGAGTATTAACTCATCACCATTAATTATTCCTTATGCTTCTAAACAATGTAAATTTATCGTAAGAAACATGATACTTAGTAAAAATGTTGGCCAGAATCTTATAGACAAGCTGTGTAGTACATAAAGAAAGCAGAACCTTTCCTGTCCCTGTGCAGTTATTACCTTTGATTCTCTTAGGGCTTGGTTGAGGGATTTTTTTTTTTTAAGCCTCAAACTGTAGCATTGTTTTTCCCAGGGCTTGGCTTAAATTATAGTAAAGTTTTTCATCTCCATAAAGTCTCTGCTTTATGTCTCAGTATCTAATTCAGACTGAGAAAATCTGCTTTGCCAGATATTATTCTATCTGCATGCTCAACTTGAAGTTCCAGCTGAGAAATCGGTAAGTTTTTGGATGCACTACATACAAACATGAAGTATGTTCCAAACTGTAGTCTTTATTTATTCTTCTTTTATATTTCTTGCTTCTTGCAGTTTTCTCCATGGACTTTTGTGGAGATAGGACCTCACTATAAAATTTCAGTGTTAGTTCAACATGTACATCTGTCTTGCTTAGTAAACGTGCTTCTACTGCAATCAAATAGGCAGTAAGAGAGGGGAGTAGAACCAAAAAGCAAATGTGAAACAATAGGTTGGTAGCAAGAGAACTCAAACAAAAATTAAGGAGTTAGCAGAACTTCCTTCATCTTGAGGTATCTAGCCCTACATGTATGAAGAAGAGCAAGCTTGCTCTGGAAACATTGTCTGGAGCATGTTATATACTCAACAGTATTTTCCTTGTTATGTTCCCCCCCCCCCCCTTTTTTTTTTTTTTTTTGTTAAGTCTTTTTTTNTAGATTGAAGTAACAGTCTTTGAGGAGGCAACAGAGAACTGATGTTCTGTTTTAAAAGAAATGATGTGTAACATCATCTGCATTGTTCCTAGTTTGTAACTGGTAACTGAACAGGAACACATAATTAATCTGAAAGTCAGTTCCTTCTTAAAAACTTACTGATTTTATTGCAGTAGCAAATGTTACTTGCATGTTGTTGGGAAATCTTATGTACAGAATTACCATCTCTTAACAGTTACTTTTGAGAAAGAAAGCCTTGGCATTACAGTGGATGCCACTAAGCAAACGTCAATATTCGGTGGTGGCCAACAAAGCAAGAAGACCTTGGAGATGATCTGGGGAGACAAGAGAATAAAAACAAAACAGAAATTTTAATCTAAGATGTCCATATTCTCACAGCGGTTCTGTTTCTGTCATTAAAAAAAAAAAAGATGGCAAAGTATAAAATACCTCTCATGTAAGAGACAAATATATATTGTTAGTTAAACTACTGGATTTGAAAGGAGATTATTATGGCAGAATGTGGTGTAGTGGCCTAAAGAGTTGATTCATGAATTTGTGTTTCTTTCAACTTAAAGAACTATGGGTTATCATAGGAGAGGAGTTAGTGAAAGCTGCAAAACAAGTAGAAAGAGCTATTTCGTCTTACAAGAAGCAGTTATGCTACAGAATGCCTTGTCAGAGGATGTAATGAATGCTAGGAACTTTCTTAAGTTCAAAAAGCAACAGATTATTATCAAAAGAAGTGTATCAATGGTGACACAGAGCTGAAAATTGTTGGAAGACAGAGAAGCAGTCCACCAAGTATTGACGTATGTTTGCTGAACATTTTTAGATGCTGGCGGTCACCTGCTGTTGGAAGCAGGCTACTTTGCCAGATGAACCTCTGATCTGTTATAAAGAGTCCTATTGTAATTTAATTTTTGGATGTTTTAAGGAAATGGATCTGCAAAGACAGTAATGGTCATTGTTTTCACCTCAAGCACTTGTTTTAGGAGCTGACTCTGAAAAACTGACATCATTTTTATTTTTATTGAACTTCCAGCTGTTAAAGGTGATAAGTATTGTGTAGCACTACAAAAGTACATGTGAAACAAAAGAATGAACTTCTAAAAGACAAAAAAATACCTCTTTAGTTGTTTGTTTTTTACATTGGGCAGTAATTCATACGAGACACTTCGATTCCTGTTTTTTTTGAAAAAAGTCAGAAGGTCAGGATGATATACCACACAGGGAACCCAACGGATGACTTTTCCCGTAGCAACTAGTCTTTGTGTTTGTTCTTTCCTGAAAGGAAGAAGGTTCAGTCATCCATTTGGTGACACACATGTTGACAGAAAACTGACAATGTCCTGGAAACAAACCAGTTTAGCTTTACATATGCATGCAATTGCTTTGGTACAAAACAAAGTAAGCAATATAACTGTCATATCCTGCAATAGTGCTTGAAAGCAAGGTTTTACTGGATTTTAGAGAATTTTTTTAAAAAAACAATATAGTTTTGAGGACTACAATGTGAATTAACAGCAGAGCTGTGAATAAAAAGTTGTGCACAAAGATTTGTCTTTAGCAAGTCATTTTGATCAAGAAATATGTTTTGCAGGGTTTGATGGAAAGTTCTGTTTCAAATGCTTATTTAATGCTGTGGAAATTCCATGGGGTCTGAAGGTTGCTCTTTTGCATTTTCAAAGACATGAAAATTATTTCTACCTGCATGTGTTGCTTATTGGAGGAAGTGAGTTCCTAGCAAATACAGGTTTTCAGCACCTTTAATGTCTCCTTTTGGCAACATTCCAAAATCATCATAGTTTTGTTCATTTTCTAGAAATATTTATGAATGTTTTTTGACCTATGTGTTATTCCTGAGCATTTCTACCTGTGAAAATATTTATATTGTCTCTCCAACCAGATATGTAATAAATAGCCTTAAAAGCAAAACAGTTAAAATGCACTTTGCTGCAGTGGAATCAGACTCTCCATCTTCCTTCAAGATAAAAACAACACAATTTTGTCAAATACCTGGCTTACTTGTATGAATCTGATAATCTGAACTCAGATTAGAAATCTCTGTTTACTATGATAATTTAAAACATTTTCATTTTCTACGGAAAAGGTGTTACCAGGAGTGCCTGGTAATATTGCAGAAAATTTTATTGCAGAAAAGTTTAAATAAGGAAAGCAGTTATATGTTTGCTCCCTTATCTCAACAGACCAACAGCAAGGTCTGAATCACAAGGACTTACATAGGAATTCAAAGAACAGGACATCATTTTAGCTAGTAACTGATTATACTTACCAGAGTCACTACTGTCTCCTCTAGAACCTCCTTTTGTTCAGGACAGAAGTAGGCTTCCCTCCTGCTTCTTTGAAATCATGAGACCATAGTGATAGCATCAATGATCACTTCTAAGATGCCTGTTGCTGTTTTGAAGCTTTGGGTTATATGCTTCACCAAGGTTTTATCTGCTTAAAGCTGAAGCGGTATGATAAAAAAGGTCATAACAGATGAAGCTGTAATTCTTCAGTGTGCCATCTGGTTTTGATACAGACATTTACCTTTTACTTATGTGAAATCCAAACCTTCTCATACATATAGGGTTTAGGGATTATTTTCCTCAAACATATCTATAACTTAAAAAACCCAAGCTGCTGGGTGATAATTCCATTCTGTAAATTGATCTAGTCATTTTACAGCTGACAAATACTTGTGATGTGACTAAGCTTGAGAAGTATATGTTGTGTGTTTTGTCTAAAATACAGACAAACATCATGTACAACGCAAAATGTTTAGCTTCAGCTACTTAAAGTGTGTAGAAGTGTTGCTACTTTATGATCTTATGTTAGCAATATATTAACACTGAAATGAGCCCCTTAGTCTTAGAATTGGGAATGCTGGTTTGCTTTCTGTGTGTGTTCCTTCTGTATATGTGTGTATAAATAGTAAATACTTCCTGTTCTTCTCTCTTTATAGTGTATAAGCAGCACTTTGTGTTAATTAACTTTCTGTTAATTAAAAAATCCCAGCATTTGAAGAATAACATATCTGAAGTGTTGAATTTATTATGTAAGTAAACAGAAAATATCTGCAAAAACCACCTTTAGAGATATTCTTTTGTGAAAGCACAGCCTTAAGTGAAGACAGTTTCTCAAAGAGAAGAAAAGCCTTCACCCTAAATAATTTGTGGAATACAAGAATTTCAACCAATTAAATCGCGTGAACATTTTGTTACAACTGGCATTCCTGAAGAATAATTCAGCATTATTTTTTATACAGGATTATATGATGAAGGATAATTTACACAGTGTTTTGGTATTAAAAAAACCCCAACTTTCAGAAAGCCAGACACATGTACATAAGCACAATTTGCCCATCATACTAAACCACTGAATTAATAATGGGACATGTGCATTTCATGGACAAACTTAGGGTGTGTATAGGTATGTTCAGTGCCAAGATGACTGTATTTGGGGGTTTTTTGAACAAGGGCATTTTTTCAGCTGAAATGTTTGAATTTCACATTAGATAAATAACCTCGAATTTTATTGCAGCTGAAGGCATTGGCAAATGTCACTATTAAGTTTGCACGTGTGTTCGTTCAAGTGAGGTAAAGATTTACAGCCATGTGCAGTGAAAGGATTGTGCTCCTAGGCATTCAGAGAAATTGAGATAAAGAAGGAACAGAAACATTTGAGACATGATCAAAGCAAAGATGAAACTACCTTATTCGAACACATAAGGGCTTCCTTCATAGCGCTTTGGTGAAGAAGGGCAAGTTAGGAACTGTCTGAATACCTTTTGTATCTACAAAGACAAATCTCTGACCGGAGTACAGTGCTACTCTAAAACTGCGTCCTAAAGTTTAAAGCTCCTTGAGCTGGTGCAGCTGCTCCTTCCATTCCGGTCCCTGCACACGGCAGCAGCAGCAGCTGCGGTGCGGTGGTTCGCGGTTCTACGACGCAGGGAAAACCACTGCAAATCAGGGATCCTGCTCTAATCCCCTGGGTTTCAGACTAATTGATGTGCTGTTTGTTACTTAGTCACTAGATGTCTCCATACGCTGTAAGCAAAGATGGGCTGCGCTTACTGGTAAACAAAGAAGGAATTGCAAGTTACGCGGGGCAGGGTTTACAGGAAAGTAAATGAGTTATCACTTCGTTTCCAGCTGTCTGGAATTTTCCCAAGGAAATAATTACATTGGAAAGTTCTGGCTATATTTCCTGGACCGTTTCACTGAAAGCATCTCGAGTTTGATAAGGGCGCTTTATGCTTTTTCTTTTTAAATTCTTTTTAGAAAAATTTGTAATAACTTTGGCCCAGCCTCAGTGCACTGGAAACGGTGGGAGGTCCCAAACTTAAGAGAAGCCCAGTGTTATATCTGCATCAAAGCCGACAGCCTTGGGAGGCGTAGGTCCCCTGGAGCTCGGGTCCCCAGCAAAGGTAAGTACTAAGTACTGGTGCTTCCCAGTCCCTCCGAGCTTCTAAATGAGATTGATGTTCTTTGCGATGGAACAGCTGCAGGCACTAGTTCTTTGAAACTCAAAACATTTTTTTGGGGTTTAGTTTGATTTTACTCGAAATCAGACTTTAAAAAGGAAATTCCCAGAAAGCGGAATCGTATTTTCCTGGCCACCTCTTTCCCTAGTTGAGAAGCTGCCCGCGGGACGCGTTGCTGTTTCTTGTAAGTAACTTTATTCTCTCTCAGCCGAGCGATAACCGTCTCACATCTTTCTGCTTTTCACCAGTGTTGCTTCGGATCACTTTGGCGTGTTGCTCACTCACGGGACATCCCGTTGCGCTTCTGCCGCCGCGCTGTCCCCTTGCCCCTTTATCCTTCCTCGTTCGCTACCGACCCTTTACATGCGCCCTGGCAGCACCTGCGCCGCTTATGCTGTGGGTCTCCTCTTTATAGGACACGGGCACCGAGCACTGTGTGCACTATTCGGTTGTAATTCAGCTGGTTTTCTGCGCCGCCCGGAAGAGCCTAGGGTCGGGGCGGGAATGAACAGTGCTTCGGCGCCTTCTCCCGGACCCAGGCGGAGCAGGAGGCAGTTCCGACCCCTTCCCGGTGGGCGTAGGGCCAGCGCGGCCGCGGCGCCGGGCGGAGCGCACGAAACGAGGGGCGGTCCCAAGCGGCTCCGCTCCTCCCCCGACGCGGGGGCGGTACCGCGGGAGTGGGGCGTAGCCGCCTCCTTTCGGGGCAGGGAATCGTCGCCCCCGGGGGGTGGGTGGCGGGGCTGAGTGTTGCTGCGGTGGCTGCCAGTTGCGTAAGGGCGGTAGCCGGCGAGTGGCCGGGCGGCCTCCCGCCGTGTGCGAGGCGGGGAGCGCCATGCCGCCGCTCTGAGCGCGCCGCCGCGCCGCGCCGCGCCGGGCCCAGGTGAGCGCGCACCCGGGGTGGAACGGGGCTGCGGACTCGGGCGCGGCGCCGA
>VXBP01002328.1:128151-146696 GCA_013400115.1 Rhinopomastus cyanomelas | reverse complement strand
GCCCTTTTGTTCCAAGGCCGGTGGGAGCGGGTAGCGGAGGCAGGCAGGAGAGCGGGGGCGGTGGGGAGGGCCAGGCCGGGCCGCGGCTGCCCGGAGTTGCCGTGTGTTGGGCGCGGCGTGGGTCTCGGCGTGAGTCCCCGCAGCAGGTGTGGGGCCCGGCCTGAGTCCCCTCGGCTCGCTCCCACCGCAGGTGCCGCGGCGGCCGGCGTGTCCGCACGTTTTGTGGGTTTTGCGGGAGTTGCTGATGGGAAAAGCCCGGCGGGACTCGGGCCGGTTTCAGGTCCTCTCCTGGTTTGCATCATCGGGCGCCTGGTTGTTAGGGATTGCCTCTCCTTTACCCCAGCCCCAGAAGCCCGCTTTCCTGGCCCGGAGGTACGTGTAATTAACGGGATGAGAAATGAAAAGGGTGTGAGGGGATGATCGAGCCGCGTTTGTGCAGCACCACAGCCCGGGTGAGGCGTGTGTGGCGAAGATGCTGTTGCCCATGCTTTTACTTCAAATGCCAGTTAGTGGAGGGACTCTTTATTAAAAGGAAAAAAGATCTGGCGTTCCTGAGTAAAAACGAAATGGTGCCTGGGACCTGACAAGGTAAAGCAATAAATGAGATACAACAGTACTTAAAAGCGCTGGGTGGTGTCCATCAGATTCTGATGAATCACAGGAAAAGGTTTGTGCAATGGCCCGTGGGTAGCAGCAGGAAGGAGGAGAGATTCATCTTTGTTCTTAGGAGCCTATAGCTGTCGAAGGTGCTTTGTCTACCCGGATCGTGTACACTGTCCGCACAAATACGAAATCTTCCCCGTGTAGTGTGGGTTTTCACCACACTAATTCATCATTCAGCAAAGTGTGTCCCAGGGACTCAAGGTATGCAGTGTCCAGAAGCATAACAGTCTCCTGTAAGGCACAAGAAATGCCCCCAGTGACAAAGGGATTCTAAAAGGAAAGAGGAAGGGGAGCAGAGGGAGACAAGAGAATTTCTGTGAGGTCCCTGCCAAACTGAAATTCTGAAATGTCTAGACAGTAGCTGTGCCATGTGCTGTTTGCAGATGTAGATGGTAGGTAGGGTTTTGGTTTCTTCGGTGGTGGTAGGAATCTTTAATGGTGAATATTAGTGCTTTAGCCTCACAGTAGGTTGGAGGGAAGGTGGTGGTGACAAGTGGTTGTAAAGATTTTAACTGTAGAATGGTTTAAGTTGAAAGCACAAACCGCATGAGGGACAAGAAGTCAGAGTGCGAGGTTCTGCATTTGGGTTGGGCCAGTCACAGGCACAGCTACAACCTGGGTGCAAAGTGGATTCAGAGTAGCCCTGAAAAGAAACACTTTGGGGATATTGATTGATAAGAAGCTTAACATGAGCTGGCAGCGTGCTTACGCAGCCCAGAAGGCCAGCTGTGTCCTAGGATAAATCCAGAGAAGTGTGGCCAGTAGAGCAAGCCTCACTCTGCTCTTGTGAGACCTTACCTTGAATACTCTCCTCAGTTCCAGTGTCCCCAGCGTAAGAAGGATGTAGCACTATTTGACTGAATCCAGAGGAGACCACAGGCATGATCCAGGGACTGGAGCACCTTTGCTGTGAGGACAGGCTGAAGGAGCTGGGGTTGTTCAGCCTAGGGAAGAGAAGACTCCAGGAGAACCTTATAGCTGAAGGGAACCTACAGGAAGGCTGGAGAGGGAATTTTCACAAAGGTATCTAGCAACAGGACAAGAGGGAACAGTTTTAAACTAAAGGAGTGTAGGTTTAGATTAGATCTTAGGAAGAAAGTCCTTCAGTACAAGGGTAGAGAGGTTGTGGATGCCCCCTCCCTAGAGGCGTTCAAAGCCAGGTTGGATGAGGCCTTGAGCAACCAAGTCTGGTTGAGAGGCATCCCAGCCCATGGCAGGAAGGTTGGAGTAGATGATCTCTAAGGTCTCTTCCAATCTTAGCTATTCTGTTGTTCTGTAATTTTGAAGTAAGTTGTTCAGTTTCTTGGTTGGGCAGTCTGGTTTGCAGAAAATTAGCAGTGTTCTGCAGGTTATATCTTGATGTAAGAAAAGAAAGATGGATGTTAGAAGTGTCAAAGAAATTTCAGTCTTACCTGCTGAGTATGAAGTAGCCCTTTGCTTTACCTCTGGAAGGTAATGACAACCTTCTATGCTGGAATCAGAGCTCTGTCTCCTCTTTGTTCAGACTTGCATAGGAATGGAGTGGAAGCAGGGGGTGAAGGGGAACCTGTTTCTAGTGTTAGCTGGGAACAGAGGCTACAGCTTCCATGGCTGCAGAAATATACCTCTACTAAAGGAGCTCCTTGGCTTAAGTGCCACATCATGTATCTCTGCCAGGAAGCCGTCCCACAGTGCTTCTGGTCACTATTCTGCTGTGCTTGCACATGCAATTTAAAAACTGCTGACATAAATTGGTGGGAATATTACGTGAATGATCATGCAGTAAATCTCACTGTGTATTGAAAGCTTATGGCAGCACAGTCTGAAGTACATCAGTAGAGTTCATTCTTTGCAACAGCAACACCATTCTATATAATCATGTAAAATGTACATCAAGATGTGGTTAAAATATCTTGTAAACTACAAGGTTTTGTTTGAAATCAAATAACAGTTAGGCTTGATGTATTCTCAGCTTATTTTTAGTAAAAAGGATTTCACTAGTGGTGGAGTGGAGGCGGTTTTGGAAAGACAGAAGGGAATGAACTGTAGATATAGGTGTAGAAATTCAGAGATATTTTCTTGGAACAGTAATGCTGAAAGTAGAAATGGGCAGGAAGTAGAAAATGATATACCTTGAAGAAAGTTGAGAGGGGAAAAGTGATGTATTTTCCAACATGGAAAGAAAATACTGAAAACATTAAAAAGTGCATATTTAGAACTTGTAACTAGTTTCACTCCTTTCTTGTGAAATAGGTTATCAAAAGGGAGTATATTAGTAGCTCCTTCTTCTTGGCACATGTGATTAAGAAGAGAAAACAAAAACCCCACCGAAACCCAACCCTGGCCCAAGAGAGTAGTGCAGTCATGCAATGACTGGCTATACCTGGCAGGATCTTGCAGGGCTTGGCTGTTGGATATAAAGTTCTTGACGTTTCCTTGAAAGGAATTTACCACAGTAATCCAAAATATGAATGCAGCTACCAGCTCAGCAGGGTACATACTTGAGGGTGGATTAAAAGCCTTTGTTTTGTTTTTTTATTTGAAGACTTGCATCTTTTTTTGATATAACCTCAATACTCTGTGATTTTTATAAAAGGGAAATGATGGAAGATTTTTTTCTAAAATTGTACAAGATTTTTGTGTTGTGTAAGTTAAATCACAGTAAGTTATGCGCCAGGCTCTTGACTTGTGTGATTCTGTGACTCCTCCAGTACCTTATTGCTGTACAGGATGTTGGCATCCAGACACCAGTTAACTTTTCACAAGACTTTAAGTAAGGATTTAACCAGTGTGTGCCCTGCCCTTTTGCTGAAGGCCACCAATCCTGCCACAAAATGAAAACGCTTCCTATGTTTCAATTACTGTATGTCAGTCTGGAACCTTAATTTAAGCAGCCAGGTAAAGATGTATTTTGTACCTATTACACTGGCCGTTGCAGTGGCTTAGTTGAGGTAGTATTTGGCCCTTACAGGAGGGGTGATTTTGGAAGAGAGAAGTCAGAAGAAATGAGATCTTAAAGCATAATGGAATAATGGCTTCATCTCATCAAACAAAGTGCCCATCCAGACAATTACTTGATGTCTGACAGTGATGAGTAATAGATGTCTGGTAAAGATACTACAAAAACTAGTGCTTTCAGCCTCCAACAGCTTTACTGTTCAAGTACTTTCTACGCTCAAGGTAGTATTATTTAAGCAACAATGCTTGATTGTCTTCTGTGACCTTGTTGCTCTTTGAACCTACATAAATTCTTCAAATCCATAGCATCCAGAACTGAATGAGATTCAGAAACCTCATCTGCTTTACTCATTTTTATTTTTGTTGTTCTTGGAAGAGCCATGAACAGTCACTTGCATTCTCAGTGCTGCTTTCGGCTGTAGGGACCTGTGTCGTGTATCCTCTCTCTTAGTCATCCTTTTCTGGAATGAGGAATCATTTGGGTGTTCAAACTGCTAAAAGCTGCTGATGTCACAACTGTTTGCTCAACTCTTGAAGCTCTTAGCCTGACTGTCTTTAACACTGACTCGTTTAACTTGCCTCATACAGATGGTCATACAGGAGAACTCTAGAAGAATGTGGGTGCACAGCTGCAGCAGTAGAGCTTCTCAAGCAGCGTTTTTGTTTGTGGTGGATGCATAATTAAAAACTGCAGATAAAATTGTTCAAGTAAGCAGAATATGACCTAACAAAATTTAAATTGGACTGTAAAAAAAAAAAAATAAATTGCAATAACTTGAGGAAAAAAGCAAAATAACAGTACAGAGAATCAGGATGAAGAAAGAATCACATATGCTGTTATGGAAGAAAGTATGCTGTGTTTTAAATATAATTTAAACATGGATTAGTAAGTGATTCTATCAATATGTGCAAGTGTTTCTTGGAGTATTTATGCTTGTGTCTGTTGACCAAACCTCAGTATGACATCTGACACTTTTCTCCCCATCAGTTGTTCTTCCGTATGGTCACATACTTACAATCTATTTATGAGATTTTTTTTTTTTAATTTAATAACCAAAAGATAGATTTAGGCTAGAAAAGATAAATAGTTTCACTGTCCTCCACTTGAATGAATTACTTGAATAGATTACTCTGTTCCATCTGTGATTCAAGATGGTACCAGAACTGGACTTCACTTCTCTAAAGTGAATTACCATTACATAGAAAGTTCTTCTGCAGTGAAGTCATAAGCTGTACTTGTTTTGATGAGATTTCTTCTACAGACTGCAGACCTGTAGATACTTCCTACTGTCAATGTGGGAAGTGATGTTAGTTTTTTTCCCTGGTTTTAGGTGTTTTTCCCTGCCACTGTGTTCAGGTTCTCTAAGGGGAATGCTGCAAATGCATAATTTTCACATGGAAGTTGTTGACTTTAAAAGAGCTATTTATTTGCTCAAAAGTAGGCTTATACTCAGAACGAGTATAAGTGTAAACGAACTCTCACAATGTCCCTATGAGGCTAGTGACTAGTTTTTTTCCCGTGCTATAGGCTTGATGCCCAAGCAAGTTGTGACTCATGGAACAAGCTAATGACAGATGTGTGATTAAAAATGCAAGTTTCAACTCTTCATCTCTTACACAAGTTATTAAATCTTCCATTTCTACATAAAAATGATTCCATTCATACTCATATTTCCTAGTGTGCTCCCTTGGATCCTCTGTATGTGAGTCATTAGTCAATTCACATGCAAAAGAAGAAATGGTTTCTGAATGATTTCCTCATGCAGAACATGCTATTGTTTTAACAGTAAGTGAAAAACAGAGTATTGTTCTCCAAATGGTAAGTGACTTATAAAGAATAACTGTTGAGAAAAAAAACAAAAAGGCAAAAAAATTGAAGGTGCTGGAAGTGTCAGGCATCATTTTAGAGGCACAGACCACTGTTCGCTGCTGTGTCTTCCAGCCTAAGTTTCATTGTTCCAAGGGACAAGATCTGAAGATGTAAGTGTATTAGAGGAGACCAAAAATAGCAGCATCTTGAGTTCATCATTTGATTACTGGAATGTGTGCAGGATGCAGTTTTATATTCAGAAACTGGTTCAGCAAGGCCTTTCAGTAACATGCATCTTTGCATGGAAAACTGGAAGAATTGCTAAATTGTGTATGTGAATGTTTTGAAAAGTTAGTTTTGTCATCTGCTGCAACAGCTGAGTAAGTGAAACCAAATTACTGCTGCAGAGCTCATTCAAACAAACTGTAAAGGACAAAAGGACAGTTGTCATTGGAAAGGGGGACCAGTTTTCTTTAGAAAAACCTCACTTCTCCACTTTCAGCCTCATCCTGAAATGAGATCTACCAGACTCCCAGAGAGGTTAAGACCTAAATTCATGGCTCTCCTGTATGCTGTCAGGCACGAACCTGAGAGCAGTTTTTCCTGATCTGCTGTAATCTTCATACTCATTCCCACAAACTTATTCTCCATAGGCTACCTGTCTCATTCCATTGGGAAGCAATCTTCTCACCATCCTCTTACCCTAGCCCCAGTGTACTCAGTAATTAACAGATGATAACAATACTGTTTTGCATATCACCTAAACATATGTTATTGAACTTTCTTTGCTCGTACGTAGGCTTGAAATCTGCTGCTAACACAGAGAGAGAGACTTGTGTTCTCCCATGTTTTCTGTAGACTAGCTGATGACAATTACTCCTGCTGCTGGCTTTGTCTTACACTGTAAATACTGAGCATGCTTGCACTTCTGTCTCTTGATCTTTGGCAAGATTTTTCTTCAGCAGATTTGTTCCTCAGCTCAAGTAGTTTCTAGCAGTTGTACATCATGCAATTTCATGTGTTTTCTGTATGCCAAAAACTCAGTGAAAAATAAGAATTGCTATCAGGAAATTCAGAGAATCTGATGCAATACAACTTACTGTGGACAGAGTTTTATAATACTGTCTCTGTTCTCACCGACTGTTACTGTTTGTCCTCTGTTCTTCTGAAGCTGCTGAACAATGGAGAAGATTGAGTGGTGGCACGCAGCAGACAGCATTTGTGACGGAAGATGCCTGTAGAGATTTCACACTAGATCAGCTGAGAAGTTTAGGCTGTTAGAAATGTTTTAGTGGTTTCTGACACTTCACTGTGACTGTGTTTTGCCTTGCACATATTCTGTCAAGATTTTGCACAAGCAGGTGGAAAAGTAGGTTCCTACAAGCATGCTGTTACCCTAGGGAGTAGGTGCAATTTCAAAATGAGGGAGTGGAAGAAAATACAGAACCAGATAGGAAAAGTATGTGGACACCCCACGTACCTACTGGGAACCATTACTTTTCTTAATGGTCAGTGTAGGATTTGTGGAACTAGACTTCGGAGACCCTCGAAACATTGTCCTAAAGTTAGTGTGTCTGTTGTAGTTGAGCAGCTTGGAGGTTTGTAAGAGTATGTGTGTTACACTTCAGGAGTTTGGTTTACACTAGCTTCTGTTCAGGAGCTGTAGCTACTTTTTAGAGTTTTCAAAAACAGACTTCTTGCCCCTTTCCCTTCTCTTGGGTTTTCCACTGCTCTTTTGTTCTCATACCAGATCTCATACCATACAAGTGCCTGTGCGAGGAAAGTATCAGTAACAATGAGATGCTCTATTGCATGGGGAATTATTTTTCTTGATGCCTGTGGTTTTCCCCCACCCTTTCTTGGTCTTTTCCCTAATGTTGCGCATACCTCTGAGATCAAATGGTGTGGTAACAGGTCAGCTGGGTGTATTTCACAGACCAGAGTAATAGAAGCTTCTTTTCTGTTTTCTCTTGTTTGTAAGACATGTGAATTATGCCTCCTTAAAATATGTTTTAAGGGAAGCATTAGTTTCTTTACACTGTAAATACTTGTGTTTGCAAAGTTTTGAGGAGGTGCAAAGGTGCAGGAATTTGCTAGCGATTTGTTTTGTTACCCTAACCATTTGACAGCAGAAAAGTGTGAAATGTCTTTGTATATTTTTCACATTTTGAGTGGCAACAGGTGATGTTTTGAAGTATCTAATGCAAAAATCCTGTTCCTTTCCAGGCAACCAGCCCTAACTGAGTAGCTTGCATCTGAGCCTGCTCATGTCTTGGGAGTTTCATGTGTTACCCCTTGGTTGTACAGTACAGTGCATGTGTTCCTAATATCTGCTACTGTAGAGCAATGTGGGCTTGTATGAGTGTGTAGTAGTGGCATAAGTTAAAAGTGGTGAAGGAATATGTGAGGAGACTGGAGATGTTGCAGCTTGTTCAGTAGCTCACAGCTGCCTGAGTTTGAAGTCTGCACAGCTTGCATCTGTTAACAGAGCCAGACTTGCAGATAATTGCTGTTTTTGCTTAGATGCCATGCAAAGTAAACTTTTTTCTCTTGGAGACTTAAGAGGAGTTGGTTATTGAGAAGTACTCACTTAAGGGAAGGAGTCATACACAGGAATCTGGATTGTGTGGAGTAGTACTACTCTTGCAAAAGAGTGATGTGGTAATGCGTAAATAGTTAGCTGAAGTATCTGAGGTTCTCTAGCCAAATTTGTGCTTTGGAAGCATCCTTGATGCTGGTGAGCTGGAAGCACATACTTACAATATATTCTTGGCATATGCAGCAAGTGTTTTTGATGTCTGTTGTAATTAGTAAATTTTTTCTTTAAAGGACTAGCCGCTTTTTAAGAGGCCTTAATAGACAAAATGATGGTAAAATTATGTTCTGAAAGTAGTTCAGTTTTGCATAACCATCCTGTATTTATTTGATGCAGCTGAGCAGTTAACAATCTTATTAACTGTTTGTATGGTGCTGTAAATGAGCACTCTGTAGTTGTTTAGTCAGTGTGATAGAGACATGCTGCATCTGAAAGCTGTTTAACCCAGTTCAAGGGATTGTTTGTCGAAACCACTAAAAAAAAGTTCTCATCCAATGCTGGATTGGTTATCTTTACATTTTTAATGAAATATAATACTTGGTATTTGTTTCAGCTAGACATAAACACTGCCTTTGAATTAGATGAAAAGCTCCTTCTCAGCCTTTAACACCACTTTTAAAAGAATAGAAATGAGTGAGTTTTCACTGCCGGAAGATAACTAGATGAGTATAACAGCACATGTGGTGAAAGCAAGCGCTCCCACAGTGCTAATAACATACTTAACAGCTAAGTTTGAAAACAGAGGGTTAGGTTTGAGAAATAGCGTCTCAAACAACAGAAAGGAGAAGGTGAAAAATCAGTTTGTTGCAGTGAACAGGTGTGAGAAATGCTGCTAGGGGACTTGGCATGATTTTTTGGCCTCCAGAGTGGCTACTCTGGTTACTGTTTCAGGGCTTTTATTGTCTTTGTGCATACATCTGGAGATTAATTGTCTCCCATGAAAGAATAATCCAGCTTGTTCAATAATAACTACTGTTTTGCTTTGAAACAGGGAAGTATCAGATTTTGCAGAGTGTGAGACAAAAGGGTCCTATGCAGCCACTCTGAATAAGATCGCAGTTGTCATGTTTCTCCTTCACCAGCGTTCCTGACACTTCCAGATTACAGCTCAGACCTGCCCCTGTCAACCTAAGTGAGAGGATCTTTATGCTTTTCCATTTCTCTTAGTTTTTGCGTTCATAATTCATTGTGTTATTTAATACACATGACTTTTGCTTAAATCCCCTTCAGGATTTTGTTTTCAAAGCTAGGTGTCAGTTAACTGAAACTTGAGCAGCCTTCACCAAAAATTCTGTCCTTAAGAAATGTTAATGAAAAAATTATTAAAGAAATCATGCCAGCTTTGTGAATGCCTCTTACAATACAACACAGTTGACAAGGAAGCCTGAGAAAACCATTAAGTGCAGTTTTGGGTCTGCTGAAGCAAAACAACAAAACTGTGGTGGGTTAGAACTGCTGGTCAGGGGTTAGGCCAGTAGGTAACTTTTTTTGGTAGGCTTTCCTCATTTGTTCCTTCAGAAAAAAGATGGAAGCAGTACTATTAACTAGGGAAAAGCTAGCACTCACTTCAGGGTGGTAGGTGCATCGATCTGGAACAGTCATGTTGTTTCTAAGCTTTGTATCCAAACCTAGGCATTACCCCAACAAGAAAACCCATGAGGTTTGCTAACCAAGATGCAGACAGCTTTCTTGTAGGACCATTCAGTAGCAACTGGATTCCTCTGTAAATTAAAAGTTTGTGGGCTCTGTATACCTCAGATGGTGAAAACTGTTGACTAACTTGCATCAGCCTGAATAAAATTGTGTTTTGGTATTTTGTGGATTAAATTGAAATGCTTTTTACTGCTTACAGTGAGGAAGGAAGGCTTGTCCTTTTCCCTAAAGGAGAAGAATGAAGAGGTTGTTCAGCTTCTCCGTGCAGAAGAAATATATTTGAGCATTCTTTGGATAACTGTGGAGAGGGAGGAGTTGCTAGCTTTCTCGACCTTCAGCTTGTTTCTTAATCACATAATACAAATTAACTGTGAAAGCGGTCTGCGAAATGTACCTAGCAGAACTATGAAGGATGGTCTGTGCTGCACTGCCTTTCCATACCAGATGCTTTTGAATTTAGTTTTGTTGAAGTTGTGCGTAATACTGTTTCAAGCTTTTATACTATGGCAAATGACCAGTAGCAGCTAAGTGACTCATACTTTGTAAATAGGCACAGTTTCAATGGCTATTCTTCTTCTTAAGAAGATGGTGTAGCTTAAAACTGCATTTTGTTTGTCTCCTTCCTTTTATTCTTTTGTGTATCATATTCTGTGTTGTGAAAGAAGCCTGTGTCTTATTTTTACCCTGTTTTCCAGTGACTCTATAACATGCAAGACACTGATGCCAGGGGGAGGTCCCCTGCTTTCCTCCAGCCTCAGAATGGGAGCAGTCACAGGTCTGTGGGGTATGTCCCGGGAAGAATTGCACCTCTCCGTCCCCCACCACCTTCACAGAGCCATGTGGCAGCTGAATTTACCTCTGCGAGGCAAGAAGCTCGGACAAGACTCTCATCCTTGTCCGTGGAACAGCAAACCCGCCAGGCAGAAGCCAACAGACACAAAAATACCCTCATTTGCTTTGCCATTTCTAGTCTTTCACTTTTTGTTGCACTGGGGATTTTTTTGGGAATAGCTTCAAAATATGCTCCAGATGGTAAGTCATCTTGCAAACAAAGCAATGGTCCCCATGAACATAATTCAGTAATTCAGCATCAGGGCGAGTGTTACAAGTTAAGTGTAAAACTAGGACACTGACTGCAGGTTAAGCATGGAAGGAAGCAGTGTCTGAATGTTAGCATCAGCTCCTGTTTTTGCTGTGAATGATTTGATTTGTTGTACATGAAGCAAAAATGTCGTAATGGTAAGTAAAGACTACTGGTGAGAGGGAGAGGAAGCAGGAATATATAGCTGGAATTATTGTCTGCAGGAGAAGCTGCCTTGTATATTCACAAATTGCACACACAATGAAATAATTTCTTTTTATGTGGTAACTAAGGAATGTAGTGAAAGTGTTCTGTGAAAACACTTAAAAATCAGTGAGAGTTCATACCCACAGCGTATGTGTTTGCTTTGCTATACACAAATTAAGCAAGGGCCTTTTTTGATTGTTTAGCCCTGATTTTTTTTCAGCTTATCTTATAAAACTTGGTACCTTTTATGGAATTTGGAGAACCTGCCCAATGTGTCAGTGGTTATAAAGCATGTGATTAACCACTGATCACTACATATAAATCCCTCTGCCAAGTACTGCTAGGAGTCTCCGTGAGGTGCAGCTGCTAAAACTTGGTAGGGTAAATTAGAATGTGGGTTGCTTTCTTTGCTTTTTGAGAAGGCAGAAGTGTAAAGTCTAATTGAAACTTGGCTATTGTAATTTAACAGACTGTGAATCCTCAGTGGCTTTTGGCGTAGTAGGTCAAAAGCTGCCATTTTCAAAGTCAGTGCAGCATGGGCTGAAGTTTCCCTGTGTTATCCTTCATAAAAGCCCACAATGAATAGAATCCTTTGAAAACCCGGATACAAGAGAAATTTCTGCAGCCAAAGTCTGGCCGAAATGGTAATCTTGCACTATTGTTGCAGCAATACCCCAGCAGTTTCCTAACAGGTTGAAATGTTAATACGCTCAGACCTAACCTAGCGCATGTGGTACTGCAGCCAAACACACCACTTCCTGCTAGGTGTGTTCTTCTTGAGGACTAACTGGAAGTCAGTACTACCAGAACTTTTAATGGCTTTTTAAAGGCAGTGAAGGGAATGTGAGACTTAGGAGTAATTGCATGTGAGACCTAAACATCTGGCATACCTTTCCCAAAGGGAAAATGATACTTACCTGCATTTCTATATCTGCCTGTCAGCTGGTTTATTTTTTCCTCCTTGCTTTTGTCTTCTTGTTGTCGTCTTTTTCCAAAGGGATTCTAAGTGCTGTAGATTAGGGATGAGCACTGGAAACGCAATTTCCTTCACTATTTCCGAGCGCTTATGCTGCAGGGCTAGGATGTCAAGCTGGGGATGTTTTCAGGGAAAAGTTCTGCTTGGCCTTTGCAGGTCTTGGCTGAACCTTGCCCAGAGTAAACGAGATCCTTAGAAAATTTAGCTGCCAGACTGTGATAAACTTCTGCTGAGCATAATATCGCACTGATAACTTTCTCTCAGAGGTCTGAAAAACTCCAGACTTGGGGGCTAAGCAGGTAAAAGGCAACCTTTAACTACATCTTGATAACAGTTTCCTGCCTGGAGTTAACATCCATGCTCCACCATATGGAATATTCTTGAAATTTGATGGGGGTTTTTTATTGACAGGGTGGTTACCTTTGGGTTTTTTTCACCACCGTTTGCAAAAATATAACTTCTTTTTTTCCCCCAGCTCTATTAGAAGTAATTAAACCTTAAGAGAGCTAGCCCCTTCTTACGAAAATGCTCTAAAGCAGAGAATTGACTTGTAGGATTTTCGGCATGAGTGGTTAAATTTGGCAAAGCTGTAACTGCCTAATGTTTTCCACTCTGCCTATTTTCATGTAACAACTGAAGAGGCAATGTCTATGGCCAGAAAAATGTAATCAGTAGTTTTGGAGGTAACATATTGTGAAGTACTAAGTGCTTGATGTCTTCCAGCACCTTTGCAATTGCTAAGGATGAATTTCAAAACCATTTTGCAGAGCACTTCTTACCTGCTTGCCAAGAGGTTGATCCACTGGTTCAGAAACGTAGTTGCTTTAAAGGAATACCTATTTCTGATATTGATGGCTTTCTTGCTAATCGTAATCTACAACGGATTTAAGTTTGGGGTTTTTTATTTACTGTGCTATACCTCTTCTCAATAGAAAGATTTATGGTTACTAGATCTTCTATTCTGCAAACTACGCCAAGCACAAATCACTGGGTTGCTGACTCATGATTTCCTCACATTGCCCTTTGCTACCAGCCAGGAAGTATGTGTTTCTTCACAGTGCGTTTGTGTGTGGTATCTGGGGGAAGGGGTTTAGTGACTCTGCATGAGTCAGGTGGTAACGTTTATCCTGTGGGTGCTGATCACTGTGCTGCTTGCTTTTTTGTCTTTGCCTCCTGTTTTCTAAATGGCCTCTTCTTCCCCTGCCTGCAACTAAAGGATTTGCTTCATTTTACTACTTGAATGCCTTTTGCCTTTATGCAGCTCTGCTCATTTTTTTCTCACTTGCAGTCAAGTCTTGGTTTATGTGGATTTCCTGAGCTGGAAAGGATTTGGAAATGTGGAAGGTGATGCTAAACAGAAAACATTTATGTCAGCAAAACTAAGACTGCTTGTGTTAAACTAATGGATAAGTTTTGCTTTCTTTAGATTTTGCAAGGATGGCTGTTACTAATGGCTTTTTGCCCCCAAAGTTGAGTTGCAGATGTATGGGTATTTTTCTCCCCATCAGACAGGATGTGAAAAGACTATTTTAACTGCTGCTGTCAGTTGGACTGCTAAGCTGTGTACGTTGGCATCTTTTTAGCTGTCTTTTGCCTAAGAAAAATATTTTCAGTCTGACTTTTCCCTAGATTTTCTTAACCAGAAGGATATAGTTCCCATTTCTGTTTTTGTAGTTTATCTACACTGCTGTGTTACTCAGCTGCTTAGCGTGTTAAAGATGTGCATGTTGTAAATGCCATGTTGCTGTAACTTTATCTGAAATCGGACAACCCTGTCACTTCTTGCTGCTGCTTGTTGTGGCCTCGTGGTATAGTGTTACTGCCTGTGTACTGCTGGACGATCAGCCGCGTTTCAGCAAGGACTGCATGGATCTCTGCCTTTGTGTGGTTTGTAGCCTCGTAGTTAAGCCAACTTCCTGAGAAGTTTGCATCAGGAGTTTGGACCAAATTTTTCTATCTCTTAGTAAACTACTCTAATCAAATACATACTAAATACACTAAGAATGCCTTGTAAGTCTTTTTTCCATACCTGCAAACCTACACTGAAAGAGTTATTTGGATGCTTAAAAGCAAGAAGAAGTAGGTCAGTCTTTCTCAGGGGGAGAGACCTTGAGGGAGTTCAGATGCTTTAGAGCTGTTTTAGTTGGCCTAGATGGCTGGCCTAGGACATCCAGTGCTCAGTGTGACTACTGTGGATCTGAGCACTTCTGGCTTACCTCTCCTTATCTAGTAGAGGTGATTTAGAAAGTCTTAAATAAAAAAGCAGATGGCGTTTGAAAGTATCTATTGCCAACAGTGTATGTTGACAGTTCACTCTGCGGTCACTGGAACTTGGGTTTAGTGTAAGAATGCCTTCCCACCTTTGAGAGTTTACCCATCTTTCAAGTACCTTCTTGGCTTCTTGAATGCGAACAGTAGCGTTTGTGGCTGCAGTGCTGTATCCAGAGAAGGAAGTGGGAATACTCTCTGGATGAATTAATCGCTGTGTTCCTTGGGTTTATTGTAATACCATCTTGATTGATGTGGTGACATCCTTTTTTTAAAAGCTGAATTTCACATTGTATTGCAGAGAATTGTCCTGATCAGAATCCTCGTCTAAAAAACTGGAGCCCTGGAAAAGACCCTGAAAAAAGAGTTTTTATCAGAAAAGGGGATTTGTTTCGTTTGAGCTCAGATGCTACAGTACACTCTATAGTTATACAAGATGGAGGTATGAAATGACCAGATGGATGTTGTGCTTTAGTTACAGTGTAGTTTTTACTTCTGTGACTATGTGAAAAGTGTGTTGTAATTTTATGTTGCATCTTACTGACTGTAGCCCACTGCCAGGCTAGGGTTATAATTGAAAAGATGAATTAACACTGTGGATAATAACAAACAAACATTAATGTAGTTTTCTGTAGGATGTAGTAGAACAAGACTTGTGAAGTAGCCTTCCATGCACAAGATCCCATTCTTTTCTGATGATAACTGTTATGTTAGTAATTTTATCAAAATGGCAGAAAAAATAAGGAGTAAACTGACCAAATTCTTAGAAAGGTCAATTGCAATTGGTAGGAATTACTTTCCTAAATATTCTTGAATACATATGGGCTTAACAGCTTAATTCATGGGTGTGCAAAATAAATGCAACTTTTCTGTTGTTCATATTGTAGAACTTGGTTCTTTGAGTTCTTGAGGTCTTACTTTGACCTACAGAATCTTTATTTTTTTTCCTTTAGGGTTACTTGTTTTTGGTGATGATAAAGAAGGCTCTAAAAATATTACCTTGAGAACTCGATTTATCCTGATAAAGGATGGTGGAATGCTTCACGTTGGAGCAGAAAAGTGCCGCTATAAATCCAAAGCAACTATTATTCTGTATGGGAAGTCCAACGAAGGTGCTGATGTGCCAGAATTTGGCAAAAAATTTATTGGTGTGGGCCCTGAAGGAGTGCTAGAGTTGCATGGGCACCAGAAGTTATCATGGACTCTTCTGTCTAAGACTATATATTTCTCAGGGCTGGCCTATGGTCATTATACATTTAAAAAGAATTTTTACCGAGGACTAAATGTAAGAGTGATTGATCAGGACACAGCAGAGATTTTGGAAGTGCTGAAGTTTGATACTCATGAATTTTCAGAAGAAAGTTTGAAGCTCCAGAATTTGCTGAAAAATGGAAGTCCTGGTCGCATCATTGCTATTGCTGTAGGAGATTCAGCTGCTAAAAATCTGTTGGAGGAAACCAGAGTAACTATTCAGAACATTCTGGGAAGTAAATTTGTCAGAGGATTGAGTTACAGGTAAGTAATTTATTTTCCATATTGTATTAAGACTAAATACAGATTCCGCTGCCTCTGGGGAGTTCGTTAAACCTTTCTAGTATTCTTGAAGTCTTTGGAGTATTCTCAGTGTTTTGTGGAGCACTGCAGTGGTATTCCCTGTGCAGTGTTTTGGTAGTGCAGAGACTGATAGATACAGGTACTGTGTGATAGACTTACTTGAATTTCCTCTCCTTCACAGTTCTTTACAGAAATTAAAACTGGGTGCAGTGAGGAATTTTTGCTCATTTAGACACAAAGACAGAAAACAGCTGCTAGGTGAAACTTTTAATCCATATAACTTCATATTTGGAGGAGCAACGGATACTAAACTAAGAACTAAATACAGGAAGTGGGTGGTGATCCTGTACATGAAACTGCTTCATACCTATGCACCGTTGATAGCAAGTACCTTACTCCTTCACTGATTCTGCAAGGGAACTGATCTGTAAAAATATTCTATTATTGAAGTACACTTGTAAGGTGTTTCTGTATCCATTGACCATTCCTTTCAGTTGGGCAGGGTCCCGATAATAGAAGTTATTAAAAGCAGGAACCTTTTTAACTGTGGTACTGATCATTTTGTTGTTGCAAATTACTTCTTGCAGTGCAACTTTGTGCTGCGTGGATTTAGCAGTACAAGTGAGAGGGCACCAAGTCTCCTGACTGTCAATCCATTCTTCAGCTTCTGTTAAGATGGTGTTATAGTACCTGTTTGTTTTCCAGTAAATAGATTGTTTTTGTGTTTCCATTCTAAATCACTCGCTATCCCAAACATCTGGATTCCAGTTAATTTCCTCCCTCTGCTTTGGCAGAGGCATGTGGGTACGTCAGACAGGATGGCATGTTCTGACCTTGGTTCCCGTCAGTTGTATATTTGTGTCAGTGGCTGTGTAAGCATTTGGTCATAGGAAGGAAAGTGCTTGCAGTGCTGCCTCTGGAGCAGCTTGGTCAAAGGTGCTGAGACCTGGATGTTCTCTAAGGACTAGTGCCACTTGAAAGCAGTGAAGCATGTGTGGTACTTTTTCAGGGCACTACAAAGCTAGCCCCAGCCTGGTCTGGAGTTTTGAGTTGCTGATGTTTATCTCTGCGTGTGACTTCTGTGCTGCTTTGTTCAAAATAAGGAGCTTCTTCAGCCTGCAACTGGGAAGAAGCAGCTTTTCCTCCTTCTCTGCTGAACTGATGCTTGTTTGTTTTCATTAGTTGGTAGCAGATCTATTTGCATGTAAAATGGCCTTGTACTGCTGTGGAGGACAGGCAAGAAGCTCTCCCCGAGTTCTCCCTGAGGAAAAGCAGAGTTGTTTTGTGAAATCTGTGAAGCTAGTGAAGGAACTTTTGGCATGGGGATGAGTACTTCTGTTGCGCCCCTCTGTCTTTCTGCCTCTTTCTGTGAAACAAAATAGCATGCGTGAAAATATTTTTATATTTCTTTCAAATGTTAATATATGAAATTATAATTTTGTTTACTTCTGCTCCTGAAAAGCTGGCCCAGTATATATACAATTCCTATGACAAGGTTAACACTAAACAATTTCATTTGGCTTTTTAATTGCAGTCAATAAGAACATCCTGAAGGGACTGAAATACGAACAATGTGATTGAAGGTGGTTTTAGTATCTACCTTTAAATCAGAATTTAGCAACAGACTGCTGCTACTAGCTGACAATCTTCATTTGTGGTGAATGATTCAACTTCAGTGATGCAAAATTGTTCAGCTTGTTAATAGATGATCTTAAATGCTTCCTCTGCAAACATAACTGTGGCATTACAGAGCAGTAAATGACTGCAAAATAGTCTTGTTTTTGTGAACTTGGTGACAGCTTTACATGGTATTTGATTTGTTTTTGCATTTCCAAAAACTTGGATGAATTGAGCAGAGCTGTAGGAATAGGAATTACTTCAAGGACAATTCCCTGCTCCACACTTAGCCAGTAGGTGTCCACCTGATGGAAAAGCCAGTGAAGAGAAAAGCAAAAAAACCTCTCAGCCTTTAGACACTGGTGATCCCTTGTGCAAAAGTTGTATGACAGCGTGGAGTTCCTTTTGTTGCTTTGAGTATCTTGAAAAATTTAAAAGATATTGACCATCCACCTGAGTGACTGCCACAGATGATGCTGGCTGCTGTTGAGGCAACAGGTGAACCTGCCTTGGTTGATGAAGACTGGGCTAGGGATAAGTTGAGCAAACTGGATGTGCACAAATCCATGGGCCCGGACGGGATGCACCCGCGTGTGCTAAGGGAGATGACGGGAGTCATTGCTAGGCCACTCTCCATCATCTTTGCTAGGTCCTGGGGAAGGTCCTGGGGAATGAAGAGGTGCCTAGGGACTGGAAAATAGCAAATGTTACCCCAATCTTTATAAAGGGAAAGAAGGAAGACCCGGGTAACTATAGGCCGGTCAGCCTCACCTCCATCCCAGGAAAGGTGATGGAACAATTTGTACTAGAGGCTGTTTTCAGGCACAGCAAGGACAGGAGGGTCATTAGGGACAGTCAGCATGGCTTTACAAAAGGAAAGTCATGCTTGACCAACCTGATAGCCTTTTATGAGGGCGTAACCAGGTGGATGGATGAGGGCAGAGCCGTGGATGTCATCTATCTTGACTTAAGAAAGGCATTTGACACCGTCTCTCACAGCTTCCTTGCAGACAAACTGAGGCAGTGTGGCCTAGATTTTCATGTAGTGAAGTGGATTGTAAACTGGCTACAGGGTAGAAGTCAGAGAGTGGTGGTCAATGGGACAGAGTCTAGTTGGAGGCCTGTATCTAGTGGAGTGCCCCAGGTGTCAGTCCTGGGACCAGTCCTGTTCAATCTATTCATT
>VXBP01002328.1:90610-128110 GCA_013400115.1 Rhinopomastus cyanomelas | reverse complement strand
AACTGGGCTGTTCTCGGTGTCATGTAGTGATAGGACGAGGGGCAATGGTTGCAAGCTGGAACATAGGAGGTTCCTTCTCATATTTATGTGGAACTTCTTCACGGTGAGGGTGACGGAGCACTGGAACAGGCTGCCCAGGGTGGTTGTGGAGTCTCCCTCACTGGAGATATTCAAGACCCGCCTGGATGTGTTCCTGTGTGACTTGGTTTAAGTGATCCTGCTGTGTCAGGGGGATTGGACTAGATGATCTTTCGAGATCCCTTCCAATCCGTAGTGATTCTATGATTCTATCCATCCCTACTGGCCTGGTGCATGTGCATACCCCA
Source organism: Rhinopomastus cyanomelas (assembly GCA_013400115.1). NCBI lineage: Eukaryota > Metazoa > Chordata > Aves > Bucerotiformes > Rhinopomastidae > Rhinopomastus > Rhinopomastus cyanomelas. The sequence goes on along the minus strand of VXBP01002328.1, from coordinate 127,784 downwards.
GGATTCTTGTACACCACTCTGACATTGCTTTCTGTAATGGCACTAGGCAGTTGTGGGGATGTCAGCATCCGAATCTTCCTGTGCCTTGGAAAACCTGGCACTATCACTTCTGTCACTCATCTCTTGAGATTTGCTTTCGGAAGAAGTGTATCTTGTTGGGTGATTTTCTAAAAATTTGTAGAACCATAAAATCAGAGTCTTTAAGGCTGGAAGAGAGACCTCCAAGATCATCAAGTCAGATCTTTAAGTCAGTGTCACCAGGCCCGCTAAATCATGTTTTCAAGTGCCAGATCAACATATTTTCTGAACACCTCCAGGGACAGTGACTCCACCACTTCCCTGGGCAGCCTGTTCCAGCACTTGACCACTCTTTNCAGGTAGTTGTAAAGGCCAATAAGGTCTCCCATCAGCCTCCTCTTTTCCAGACTAAACAACCCCAGTTCCCTTAGCTGATCTTCATAACACCTGTCCTCCTGGCCCATTATGAGCCTGTTGCCTTTTGGATACACTACAGCACCTCAATGTTCTTCTTGTATTGAAGTGCCCAAATGTGAACACAGTATCTGCAGTGAGACTTCAGTAGCGCTGAGTACAGGGTGACTTCTGTAGTCCTGCTGGCCTCACTATTTCTGATGCAAATCAGAATGAGGTTGGCTTTCTTGGGCACCTGGGCATGCTGCTGGCTCATGTTCTGCCAGCTGTCTGTCAACACCCCCAGGTCTTTTTCCACTTAGCAGTTCCCCAGCCACTCTTCCCCAAGCCTGTAGCGTTGCATGGAGTTCTTGTGTCTGAGGTGTAGGACCTGTTACTTGGCTTTGTTAAACCTCATACAGTTGACCTTGGCCCATTGATCTAGCTTGTTCAGGTCCTTCTGCAGAACTTTCCTACCCTCAACCAGAACAACACACCTACCCAGTTCAGTGTTAACTATAAACTTGCTGACGGTTCACTCAATACTCTTATCCTAATTGTTGACAAAGATGATAAACATGACTGGCACTTTTATTGAGCCCTGGAGAACACCGCTTGTGACCAGCCACCAACTCAATCTAACCCCATTCAGTACAGCTCTTTGGACTTGGCCGTGCAGCTAGCTTTTGCTCATCAAAAGGTAAACTTGTCTAAGCCATGAGCTACCAGTTTCTCTAGGAGAATGCTGTGGGAGACTATGTCGAATGCTTTACGGAAATCTAGGTGAACAACATGCACAGTCTTGCCCACCATCCAGTAGGCAGCTCATCTGGTCCTAGGAAACTAGGTTGGTCAAGCTAGTCCTGCCTTTCATAAATTCATGCTGGCTGGCCCTGATCCCTTGGCTGTCCTGCACTTTCTGTGTGAGCCTGCTCAGGATGAACTGCTAAGGTCAGGCTGACAGGCCTGCTGTTGCCTTGGTCATCCTTCCACTCCTTATTGTGGATGGGCATCACATTAGCAAGCTTCCAGTCATTTGGGAGCTCCCCTGTTAGCCAGATAAATGATAGAGGCTGACTTAACAGCCTTCTCTGCCAGCTCCCAGTCTGAGGCTGCTTGTTGCATATTAGAATGTCCTCTCCATTAAGAGCTCCGGTATTTGCTTATTTGCATATGGGATATACAATTGCCTTAAACAATATTTCTTTTCAATGAGGCTTCCCCATTTTTCTTCTGAATTTTGAACTTGCCTTTCAAAATGGGTTTGGGAAAGCAGGCAAAAAGATAATTTATGAGTTTGACATGCCTTCTCTTGCCCTGTTACTTATTTATGAAGATGTTGTTAAGGCCTATTTAAACATGTACTTTCTGTTTTCACAGGCAAGCCTGGGCTTTTGTTGGTGTCATAGGTGGTGGAAATTCATCCTGTAATGAATCAGTGAGAAACTATGAAAATCACAGCACTGGTGGGAAAGCTCTTGCACAGAAAGAGTTTTTCACAGTGGATGGTCAGAAGTTTGTTGTGAGAGCTTATAGCGAATGGAATGATGGTAGGAAAGCATTTTGTGAAATCCTGATGTGTGGGAAGAAGTTATACTGTATATGCGTCCTTTTGTTAGAACTGGTGGTTGCAATTCAAATTTTTGGGTGCTGCTGTAAGTTTTTGTTTTTCATGCTGTGGATGGAGTATGAGGATACAGTTCTTTGGTACACGCTATTTTTATACAGTATGTAAACAGCATAATGTTAAGTCTTCATTTTTGATATATTTATATAGACATAAGGAGTAATATAAAAGCTGGAAACAGACTTTCAGTAATTTGTCAATCATGTATATTTAAAGTCTAAGCTTCTGGAGTGGTGATCATGATCCTAAATAGAAAACTTAGTAAAAGCCAAGAGTAGTATTTAGTTTTGTTAGTCTTGTGTTACTGTTTGGTGCTGAACTTCAGGCAGCTTTTCACCTACCAAATTGAATCTTGTAACTTTTATGAGCAGTTGTGTTTTTCTGTTTGTAGAATTACTAAGTAATACTGTATTTTCCTCAGAAAAATAGTTTTTAAGGTAGCTAGACATTTTTTGTTAAGTAATTGAGTAACTGGTACTGTGCCTTTACTGCTCATTGCAGCCATAAGATGATGTTTAAACTCATAGTCAAAGAAATAGTCCACCATCATACGTCTTTACTTGCTGGTGCTCTAGAGTTAGGGTTGAGAGTAAGTGAAAGTTGCTAAACTTACAAAAATCCATCACAAGGCAATGAAATAGCATGTGTGTGTAATTTAGCCTGCCAAACTTCTGTTGGTTGTGAATAAAAATGAAAGTTTCCCTGCTTTGCTTTGCAAGGTCCTTCATCACATCTGCAGAATTTTAAATGGCGCAAAAATGGTGGTTGAAATGATGACATGAAGCTAGATTTACAAATTGTTGCCATGTGGTATTAGGGGTTTTTTTAAAAAAAAAATATCCATCTCTTGTGTCTGTTTCATTTGCGATACACACGCTGTAACGGTATTTCACAATGGCGTATTTCAGAGCAGAACTGGACTTTAAAGGGCTTTGGAGCTTGTGAAATCCCATGCAGTTCTCATTAGTGCTTTTGTGGGGACGGCTTCCTGTGAACGTGAATACAATCTTATATTACGTTTAATTTTTTTTATTAGGTGTCCCAATTTCAGGCTTCCAGGTAGAAGCTGTAGGTGGAGTCATCTTGAATCTTCTGGATGATGTTAGTAGTTGGGAGCCTGACGACCGGATCGTGGTTGCAAGCACAGACTATTCAATGTATCAGACAGAGGAATTCACCCTCCTTCCCTGCCCGGAGTGTACCAAGTATCAGGTCAAAGTCAAAGGTACGACAGCGGTAATCGCTTAAAGATTGATGTGAAAGACTTACTCGTGGTAGTACCCCTGCAGACGGTCCATTTCAGTGGTAACCTGTCTCTGTTGTTCATTTGACAGTGTACTTGCCCTTGCTGTAACATTTGTCTATATGAATGTTGAGTTAGCTTGCCGTACTAGATTTTCCTTCTCCTTTCTTTCCAGGTTTGTTCAGCGCTTTTAGTTTTTCTCAAAGAAGGTCATGCTTGTTTTTCTTTCTTGGCTCCTTTCTTTTGGCTAGCTGTCGTATACAGATGCGCTTGAATGACTGTGGTCCTCATTACTACTTCCTTTGCCTGTAGTGCTGTTCCCATATTTTGAAGTTTTATCATTATAATTTTTTCCTGTTGTTATTAAAGAAGGATAGAAAACCAAAAAAAACCCCAGTCTTTGGACTAGTTTCTTTTTTTCTTTCTTTTCTTCTTTACAGTAGTTCCTCCTCCACCCCTCCCAGCAAAATGGTTATGAAATAAGTGGCACGTCCAAGCTTCTGATCACACAGGATATCCTCAAGTAGTTGCAATCTGTTTTTCCTTTGGGTGTGATATGTGCAAAACAGTCATGCATGTTGTTGACAATTTCCTTCTTTATCTGAGTCATTTTACCCGAATTCACAAGACTCTGCCATGGGATAAGCTCCCTGGACTCTGCACCCCACTCTCTAAGCCAGGGAGCTCTTTCCTGGTAGTCGTTCACCAACCTCATGTCTTTTGCTCCTTTGCTCCCTTCTGGTGGGCTGCCATGTCGGTTTGTAACACAAACTAACAGCCAACCTGTGCCCTTCAGGATATTGTTTTGTCCCATCCTCTGCTGGACAGTGCAAATTCTTCATCTTCAGACCCCTCTTCTCTTTCTCCAGTCTTTGAGGGCGTTCACAGAAAACTTACGTGTTTCCTGTTCCACTTGTGTCTTAAGGGACTGCTGTTTTTTTTATGTCCACGTCACTGTGCAGTTTGCGTCCCGCAGCACTCGATGGGTCAGATAAGTTTTACTGCATTGTGAAGTTCAGGATATGGAAAAAGTGCATCTGAAGTTCATGTTATACGTCAGAAAATGCCAGGGTGGGTGAAGCTGCAGAGCTGACAGAGGACCATGAGCACTGTGTCATGACATGTCCTGGACTTAAGAACAAAGTATCTCATACTGTGTGTGTTACTGAGCTCAGTATTTTAAGGAGCAAGTTTAACTTGAAGCTTGTGGTACGAAGTTTGAGAAGCTTTTTGTCACTGCTGAATAGCGTGTGTGGAGACTGTTTAATCTTGGAAAGCATGTACTGTGAAAAAGCAGCTGCTTGTAAAGGATTTTGAAAACATAGGGGTTTTTACAAGACTTGCAATATGGCATAAAATACAAAGTCATGGCTTTTTTCTTTTTTCAAGACATAATGCTGTATGTGCTATATATATCTATTTAAGAGGTGAACTGGCCCATCTTGGGTTTTTTTTTCTCCGTCCCCAATATTGTTTCCTTTGTCATACTAACAGATACTGTGCAACAAAAATCCCCAAATCACCCTGTGATTTGTTCTACAAAAGAATGCTATTTCTGTGGAATGCTAAATAACTCATTTTTGTAATTTCTGGTATTTTTGCTACATTTTTGGCTGTTTTGTTCACTTTGTAGTAGGTGGCTCAGTTGCTGTGTCTTGGCATGCACTGTGTATGCTAGTCAAACATAGTGAAAAACAATAGATAAGCCTTCAGGGAGAGGACTGCAGTCTGATTTACAGACACTTAATTGTCTTTTAAAATCCTCAACAGCACTTACAGAAATAGTACCACTCTTTGTTCAGCTTCATGTTGTGTTTATGACCAGTTTAGGCTTGTGTTCTTTCTTAAGTTTTGAAGCTATAATGACAATCTGTATTTGAGGAATCAATTAATAGTAGAAAGAAACCCGAGGGGGGGGAAAAAGTCTTTTACAAATAAAAACTGTATTCATGTGCCTAAGATTTACATGACCAGATAACGCTTTTAGTTTGTACAGAAAAATAATACATTGACTAATTCTTTGGAAGAATAATGTAAAGCAAAAACATCTTGTTTCCACTATCTGTATATATCCTCAGAATAACTATGTAGGAGCATCTGGAAAAACTAAAAGAAGGAAATTTGCAGAATGTGGAAAAAGAGACTGGTCACTGAGGAGGAATATAGGAATGTTGTCAGAGTATGCAGGGATGCCACAAGAAAGGCTAAAGCCTGCTAGGCCAGAGATGTCAAGAACAAGAAGGGTTTGAGTACATTAGCAGCAAAAGGAAGGCAAGGGAAAAAGTGAGACTGCTGCTGAATGAGTTGGGCACCCTTTTGGTGGAGGATACTGAGAAGGAAAGTCTGAGAGACTTGGGTTTGTTTAGCCTGGAGACAACTGAGCATCTTATCAAGGCTTTTAAATACCTGAAGGATAGGTGTTAAGAGGATGGGGCCAAACTCTTCAGTGGTGCCCAGTGACAAGACAAAGTGCAATGGGCACAAGTTGGAGGACAAAGTTCCATCTGAATATGAGGAAAAGCTTTAATCTAAGATTGGTGGAACACTGGAACAGGCTGCCTAGAGATACTGTGAAGTTACCTCCTCTTGAGATACTCAAACCTCACCTAGATGTGATCCTGTTCAACCTGCTGTAGATGAACCTGCTTTAGGAAGGTGGTTGGACTAGATGGTCTCCAACTTCTGCAATTCTGTCAAAGCATGTTTTGCTAGGAAAGCAAATTCTATTTCTCTTCAGATAGGGATGAATATAGTATTTTCTAAGTGTTTGTACTTAATTTTAGTTTCTTAATGTTTCTTCTGTCCTTAAACAGCCAATACCTCTTTTAAAGAAACTCTGCATCTCTCTTTCATTGATTTTTTTTTTCCTAGATATATTTTGGATTAACTTGTTTACTTTGTTATTTATCCATTCTGTTCACAAACTTGGGCTGCAGTGAAGATACTCTTGGGAGTAAAACCTTAGGATTTGTTCAGGAATAGTCGTCTTTCTAAAATGAAAAATGCATAGACAGAACTTTGCTTTGGAAGGAAACATGGAGTAGCTTTCTTGCATCATCATCCTGCAAGGTGATTGACTGTCATAGCCAACCACTGTCTGGAAGGGAGAAATTTACTTGGTTTTAGCTTAATTAATGGTTATAATCTAAAAATGTGCTTTTTGTGTGACTCAACATAAGAAAAATCTAAGCAAGAACAGCATGTTATGGTATCAGAATGCATGAGTTTTGTTGCTACAGTTAGTGTGCTTATATAAAATAAGTTGGTTTTGTTTTGAATCAATGACAGCTTTTTTTTCTCTTAAACTGTTTTTGGACAGAAAATCCTCAGTTTCCTCATATAGGAGAAATTATTGATGGAGTAGACATGAGGGCAGAAGTTGGAGTTCTTACAAGGAACATCGTAATCAAGGGGGAGACAGAAAATACCTGCTATCGTGATAAGGAATGTCAGTTCTTCAATTATGATACATATGGTGGACATATCAAGGTCTGAAAAACATTTTAACTTAGCCTTCTGCCATGTAAACTCATACTGAGGACAAAAAATGTAATGATAAACGTGGATGAATTTGAAAACATAAAGAATCTAAATTTATACAGTTGCTTTGCGTAGAAATGACATTTTTCTCAGCTTTCCCAGAAATAGATTTAACTCATGAAGACTTAAGTCTACAGAATTGGAAGAAGCAATATCGATAATGAGATGATGTTAGAAATATCCAGCGTGTTTTGTGATATTGTTTGGTGGCAACTAAACCTTATATCCATGCATGTGAATCCTCTAATATTACAGAATAAATTTTTTCTCTGTAACCTCTCTGTTCATGGCCTTTGAAGTGCACTGAATCTTAGAGATCTGACTCATCTGAACTTGGGCGCTAGAGGGGCATGGAAAAGAGAAATAAAGTTGGACCTCACTTGCTAATGGTAGCTTTTTGTTTTTTTTTTACTTTGAGAGTATTAAGTTCATGTAAAAGACACAGCTTCTAATTTGTTTTATTACCATAAACATAAATCTGAGCTGAAAGTAGCATTATACTAACTAATAGATAAATTGACTTACAAAGGATTAAGTAGCAGTGTATCAGCTCTTCACTGATGCTGGAGTAGTTTGAGGCCTTGTGTTTCCAATGCAGATGTGTTTGTTGCACTCACTGTGTGCTGATCATAGTTTAAATGTGTCTTTCCAATGAATTTGGATGCAGGTTTTAACTTCAAAGTGGTGGGAAAGAAAATATGCTCTTTCTCTGCTGCGTGGCAGGTTTTGTTTTGTGGAATTAGGTGGGCTCAAGTCACTCTTTGGTGCTTTATATAACGTAATGAATGTAATCACAAGCTGTGAAGCTTGCAGAGTGTGACCTTGATTGCCACAACAGCACAAATCCAGCAGACCCCTCAGATATCTGAAAGATAGAACATGGAACAAATATTTTGAGTCATCAAGGTTGTTAAACTGTTCCCAGGAGACTGTTAAGAATATCTAAGTGTCTACTACCACACTTAGACCTCAGCACTAACAGTGATTTTTACTTATGTTAATCTTACCTGCTCAAGCAGCAGGAGCCCAGTCACTGGCAAACGTTAAAGGCCTTTGATATTTTGATCATCCTGGGCTTTCTGTTGGTGGCTGCAACAGCAGCATAGGCTTGATGGCAGTGAGAAGAGGCATTGGATTACTGTTCAGTGACTACATAAGACATTTAAAATATTAAGAAAGCATGAGATCTCAAGGATGCCTGGATTTGACCCATCCATCTGTATTTTAGATATAAAAACATTAAGAGTGCAGTTAGTATAAGGTGGGGAAAAAGTCTGTTTTACTGATTCCCCCAGAGGAGATAGGATGTGTGAAACTAGTTATTTTTTGTACATGTAAATTAATGAAATAACGAAATAGGCTTTTTTCTTTTCCTCAGATTAGCTCCTTACAGTTTAGCTGTTACGCTTCGTTTGTTTTGCATCACAGGTTATGAGGAAGAAAATACTTTTGCTTTCCCCTATTACTTGTTTAGCCTCATTATGATTTTACATTGTATTACTGTTATGTGGTACTGTATGATATGATACAGAAGGCAATTTCTCCCTTAATAAAGAAATTCCTGTGGAATTTTGTGTCCACTTTTGAGTTCCCTTTGCAAATAAGATTCATAATACACTGGGAAAGGTTCATGTGGGCCAGAGCAATTCTTTGAAGTGTGTGGTGACAGGACAGGAGGAAGTGGGACCAGTAGTTCACACAGCAGATTCTTGGATACTAGGAAAATAGAAATAAAGAACCAATTCACATGGTACTACCTCTGTGTCTGGAGGTGTTCCTCAGGCAGTGTGCTGAGCAGCTTTCTTTAAGCAGACCATGTGCTGAGCTGGCATTTGGACCAGGTATCTCAACAAATTCAATCTCTTTTGAATTTGAATTATTCTGTGATTTTATTCAACTGAGCTTGTCCCAGATGGGCTGTGCTAGTACAAATTCAGCGTAGACAGGCACTTATGTGTAGATGACTTCTGTTTAATTGTATGTGTTGTGGGGACACTTACAGAATATTTACCATGTCAGCTGATAAACACCAAATAGTAAAATGTGGCACCATGTCTGGTAAAAATTGTTCTGGTTAGGCCACATGGAGATTTAGCTTTTACACTTGCTTATAAAGGATACAGTTTTTAAAGCAGGATATAAAGATTAACAATTGTTCTTTTATTCTGTTGGCCTTGGTAGCTGTGTACATGTACCTTTTATACATCTGGTATAGATTACGTATTAACTTAGATTTCCATTGATTAAAAAGGAAATGGTTATTCATTCTGTGGTTCTCATTATATTTGTAGATTCTGAAGAATTTTACATCTGTTCATGTTTCCTATGTGGAACTGAAGCAAATGGGCCAGCAGCAGATTGGAAGTTACCCTGTTCACTTTCACCTTTGTGGGGATGTGGATGAAAAAGGAGGTTATAGTCTTAAGACTTACCTGGAAGGTGTTTCCATTCATCACTGTTTTTCCAGATGTGTGACTGTTCACGGAACTAATGGCTTGCTGGTAGGTACAGGGATAGTGAAATATACTGTAGTGAAATAAGTGTTACAGAACAAAAACAGTCCCTTCTAGAGTTCAATGGGGTTTTTTACTCCAAAAAAAAAAAAAAATCAACAAGGGGAGACACTAACTGTGTTCTAAAAGACCTCACCATTCTGTTTTTCCAGATCCTTGAAGGCAGCTAAACTCTTCAGACATAGTAGTGTGTTTGTAAAGGGTAAATAAAACTGTATGCTTGAGTGAGTCAGCTGAGCTGCTGACACTGAAGCTTCACTCTACATTTGTGCCAAGATAGCAAAACTAGATGGTACTTGTCACTTCTCAGTAAATGCTGTTGCTACTGACAAAATGAACTTGTATTTCTGCAGATAAAGGACACCATTGGCTATGATACACTAGGTCACTGTTTCTTCACGGAAGATGGCGTTGAACAGAGGAATACTTTCTTCCACAACCTTGGGCTAGTCACGAAACCAGGCACTCTTCTTCCTACAGATAGAAACAGTAGTATGTGTATTGGTATTAGGGATAAAGTATACGGAAGTTACGTCCCAGTTCCAGCCACAGACTGCATGTGAGTATTTAATGGGAGACAAAATCAAACCAGCTGTAGCAGTTACGCTGCTGCTGGTCACTTGAAAATATACAGTTGTGAACATTTTAATGTATAGTTTGCAGATACCTTAAATACAGTTCACATGTTAGGTAAAAAAAGCAGAAGAGAAAGAACAGCTGCTTAGTCTTTTATTAAGAGTAAAAATAAAGTGCTTTGTGGGAAGATGGTTGTTTCTTGTGGTACTTGTTCAATAGACTTTGAAGACTTCTATTACGAAGACATCTTCCATCTAAAGGCACGCACACTCTCAAATTGTCACTGCTGTTTGTTCTCATCTCTTGATTACTCCTCTCTTATAGAAGCTTATTAAAGCAGTTTGTCATTGCACAGAGTACCTGAACAACACTAAATAAAGTGCTTTGCACTGAGGTTAGAAAAAATTTTTTCTTTGTACTTCTAAATGTTGGAAGAATATTTGATTTTTTACTGTATATGCAAAGTAGTCACTTCAGGCATAAATTTAGCTTTTTGTGATACGCTTTTTATGATGGGAGAGATTTCTGTATATCCCCAGACGTGAGAGTAGAGCTTTTTTGTAACAAGTTTCTTTCTGAATAATATTTCAGGGCAGTTTCGACGTTCTGGATTTCTCATCCCAACAATCATCTCATAAATAATGCAGCAGCAGGTTCACAGGTGAGCCATATGGAAACAATTCAACACAAGCGAGTTATGCCAATAGTATTTGTAAAACCTGTAAGATTTACATTGACCAAAATACCTTTTTTTTAAATAGGAATTTGTTTTGTTTGTGTTTGGTATCATATTGGTATTGTAAGTAAAGAGTTTGTCTAAATGTGCATTTAAAAAGTACTGAAAATCTATGCTGACTGGAACAGAAGAGATATGATTCTTCCTCTTAGAATCGGAGAATTGTCATGGCTCAACAGGACCTCCAAGGTCATCAAGTCCAGCCTTCATCCCAACATCTCCCTGCCCCTTAGACTTAGGCCTTAACTGCTTTATCTAGTCTTTCTTTAAACACCTCCAGGGACAGTAACTCCACCACCTACTTGGGCAGCCTGTTCCAGTGCCCAGCTGCTCTCTCAGGAAAGAACTTCCTCCTGAGATACAATCTAAACCTTCCCTGATGCAACTTTTCTTTCTCCTTTCTTTCTTCTTGTCCTATCATTAGTAATTTGGGAGAAGAGACCAGCACCAGTCTCATTACAACCTCATTGTAGAGAGCAATAAGGTCTCCTCTCAGCCTCCTCTTCTCTAGACTAAACAACCCCAGTTCCCTCAGCCGCTCTTCATAGGGCATGTTTGCCAAACCTCTCAATAGCTTCTTTGACATTCTCTGGATCCACTTCAGCACCTCAGTGTCCTTCTGTGGCGCCCAAAACTGTACCCAGTACTCAAGGTGTGGTCTCATGAGGGCAGAGTACAGGGGCACCATCACTTCCCTACTCCTGTTTACGCCATTCCTGATACAGGTCAGGATGCTGTTTGCCTACTTGGGCACACTTCTGGCTCATGTTCAGCTGGCTGTCAACCAACACCCTCAAGTCCTTTTCTGCCAGGCAGCTCTCCAGCCCCTCTTCCTCCAGCCTGTGGGTGCTGGGAGGAGTTGGGACCGAAGTGCAGGACCCAACACTTGGCTTTGTTAAACCTCAGACCATTGGCCTTAGCCTGTCACTCCAGCCTGTCCAAATCCCTCTACAGTACCTCCCTACTCTCAAGCGGATTGGCACTGCTGCTTCATTTTGTGTGAACTGCAAATTTACTGAGGCATTTGATCCCCATATCCAGGTTATTGATGAAAACTGGACAAGATTAGTCCAAAAATAGAGCCCTGAGAGACACCATGTATGACCGGTCACCAGCTGGACTGATCCCCATTCACTGCAGCTCTCTGGGCTTAGCCATCTAGCCAGTTTTTAACCAGCAAAGAGTCTACCTGTCTAAGCCATTAGCTGCCACCTTCTCCAGTGGAAGGCTGTGAGAAGTGGTGTCAAATCCCTGACTGTAGACAACATCCACAGTTTTTCCCTCATCTGCTAAGCGGGGCAGGTCAGATTGGTTAAACAGGACTTGTGCTTCATGAAACAATGTTGGCTGGGCCTGATCCCCCTGTTGTCCTGCACTTGCTGGATGATCACCCCCAGGACAAACTATTCCATAATCTTACTGTCAGGCTGCCAGGCTTGTAGTTGCCTGGATCCTCCCTTCTGCCCTTCTTGCAGTTTGGTGTCACTGGTAGTTAACAGAGCTGACAATAGTGTGTATGTAGAAATACTTTGCAAAGAACTTGTGCAGTTCTTACTAAGGCTTCCATATTTTCTGTAGGTTGTCAGGAGTTTACTGTTGTGATTGCTGTGTAAGATTTGTCTCCTTAGTTTTTTTCCTAGGGGTAAAACATTATTACAGAAAATTTTCATTGTATAAGAAATGCTAAACTAGTAGGATCATCAGTCACTAGTCATTTGTTTCCCATCAGAACTGTTTCCTGTTGTTGTGAATATGTAGTGCAAATTTTATGTCACAACTGCTTGCAAAGTAAAGTAAGCATTTGTGTATGAAAGTTTTGCTACTCTGATATACCCCTCCCCGTGCTTGGATGTATGTGCATTGATATAAAGGGACTACAGATTATTATGTTTCAGAAACAGAATGCTTCAACTGCTTTGCTACAAACTCTGCAATGCAGAGCTTTTGCTGGTAGAAAATAGAATAATTCACAAGCAAATAAAAGAATCTCGTTGTGCCCCTTGGCCCCAGCTCTTTGTTTACACAAATGAAGCCTATTGTAAGGGTGTATCAGCAGTAGATGCTTCTTTTGCTTGAGCCCTATATGGAAGAGAGAGAGAAAAAAACCTTTTTCTAAATGCTTGCAAGTGCTTAAGGAGAAGTGAGTTTAATAAACTTTTTTTCCAAACATCAGGATGTGTTTTGGATAAAGTTCACTTTAATCTGCCAAGCACAGAGCTGTATGTAATTATACATGAAGTAAGATTCTGGTATTTTTATTAATGGAACATCCACGTTTGCTTGGAGTTGTTAATCACCAGAAATGTCAGAGTGTGTCATCATTATGGATGGGAATGTGTTACTGAGAATCAGATCTTACAGGACTACTTGGGAAATGAGTATATTCACAGATCGCAATGCAGTGAATTTGGTTTATTTAAATTCTTTGAATGGGAAGATGATGACTGATTTTTGAGATACAGCACTGTACACGGTTTCTTCAGCTACTGTTTAACCCTTTAATATTCCTTCTGCAATTTTTTTTTTTTATTTTACAAGGGAGCAGAATGTGTGATCAGGAAAAAAAATTTGTATTTGTAGATATCTGCTAGGTAGATGGTGTCATGATGCCAGCTTATGTGAAACCAGATGTTGTTGGAAAGGGAACTTGGATTAATCTCTCTTAGCCATTAAATCCAGCTTCTTTAAGAGCAGAAATGTTGGAAACATGGAGAAAATGAAAAGATGCTGGAATTATTACAGCATGTTATTGGCACAGTGCTCCGAACTGGCCAGACTTCCTTACGTGCTTTTTTCCCTTCTGAAAGCTCTTGTGGGTTTTTTGGCTGTGTCACTAAATTCTGATCTGAGCAGCGATGAAACAAACCTTAGTCAGACTGTAACAGTAAGGAGGAGACGTTTTTGGATTTTACCCTAAATGTGATGATTTACTGGTAAAGAAAGGAAAATCCGGTGTGTGTTGAAATGTAACTGAAATGCAAAAATTACATTAACTCTGGCACTATTTTGGCTTGAAATATTAGAGGATCTTAAGTGTGTGATGTTGCATGGCTTCACTGAGAAGCAAGCCACTTTTTAGTGTATACTGTTTGGTAGAATATAGCCTTATTTGCATACTTTCTCACTGGGAATTGTTTGGAGATTTTATTTTGAAATATATATTTCCTTTTGCATGGTTGTTTTGGGCTGTGATCTTGTTTACTTCCTTGCTTAAAATACCCACATTCAACCTAGCATATGTTTTTGTGAATAGATATATCCGCACTGATCAGACTCACTTATAAATAATTGTTCTCTCCCTGCAGGATGCTGGAATATGGTATTTGTTCCACAAGGTTGCTACAGGAGATTCTCACAGACTAGGCATTGAAACCAAGTCAGAGCTTACACCCCTAGGAATCTTCTATAACAACAGGGTTCATTCTAATTTTAAGGTACTGTATTATATCATTAAAAAAATAGTAATTCATTATCTATAAATGTTCTGTTTTAGGACTTGTCTGTTTATATTTCAAGCTCATTAGGTGATGTATTCACACTATATATAGACTGCATAATTCTGTCTAGGTGGTGTAGGATGGTGTGTGATCAGGTTATTATAGTTTCAAGCCACATTTTGAGTATTCACTGTGTTTAATATCCTTGTAAGGCACCAACAACTAAAATCAATTAATATGGTAATGAAATATTTCTTACAAGTGGCTACTTAGATGCTGTTGTTACTGAAGGCATTGATTTCTACTCTGGAGAAAGCTGAAACTTGAAGCATCAAAATTTATTACAGTTGCGATTCATCGAATAGCTTCCTGGAATAACTGTGACCAGTTTTTCTAAGTCTCTAATGTACTGTAACTCAGGTATTTGCACATGGTGGGGCAGTGTCTGGCTAGAGATTAAGTTGCTTAAGTTGCTTTCAGGAGGCCAGCCATTTGCAAGTTTTGTTATTAAAGGGTTCTCAGCTTAGATAAAATCATTATTTTATTAATGTGACTTTAGTATCTTTTCTGCATTCACCTAAGTGAGGTTAAAATGCTTAAATTAAGTATTTCACCTGGAATCTAGTTGCCCTCTGTGTATGTCTAATTTATATACATATATATAAATATATATTAAAAAGATTTATTATATATATAATGTATATACAGTTAAAACATTTACAAAGCCACCTAACACTGTGTTTGAAATGTACCAAATATAGTTAAGAATCGCTATTGAACTTTTAATTGTTTTTTACTGTGAGAAACTGTAACTGATTTACTTTGCAGTTGGGTTTCTAGGATGTGCTGTTCTAGAGAAACTGTATTAATGGTGTATTTGGAAGGTTATGACATTTGTTCAGGTAGGGACTAATGCACACTGAATGCAGAAGTGCATTGTACAGCAAAAGCTTATACTATCTAATCAAGGATGGCAGCTTGTGTGTTAAAATTCCGTGTTAAAAGAACACATTTTGCTAGCAGGTCTGAAAATCTGTTGATGTAGGAGCTGTCAGTTGTAATCGTAATTTGAATCAGAGGTGGAAGTAACTGCAGGGACTTGTGTATGTTATTCAGGTCAAATGACATGGGTGCGTCTTCAGCTTCTTTTTTGTCAAGTACATTATTTCATATTGGATTGTTACATTTCAAAGTTAAGTTCTGCTGGGCAAAATCAGCTTCAGTGATGAAGGTAATTAATTTTAGAAGTAAAGAACAAAAGCATTTTTTACAGTATTGTGGCTTTTTTTTTCTGTTTGTGAGACTATTTTGAGGTCAGTCTTGTGGTGAATTCCAGAGTTTCCAGAACAACATCTGGAAATAAGTGTGAAACCTCAATGCTTTAGATGTTGTGAAAGAAATACAAAATGAACTTTAAACAGATACTGTTTTCCCCTTAGATAGTATGTCATTTAAGGCCAAGCAGAAAGTTCTAAGAGTCTCTAATAACTGTATTGAATGCAATGTAAAGGTTTTAAATTTTAGAAATTTCATTCTGGATATTATTAATTTTCTTTGCCTGTTTCAGGCTGGTTTGTTCATTGATAAGGGTGTTAAAACAACTAACGCTAGCGCTGACGATCCCAGAGAATATCTTTGTTTGGACAACAATGCAAGGTAAAGGGCGATGTCTTTCAAGCGGGTGAAAAATGGCAAAGAGATTGCTCTTGCATTCACAAGAAGGGGAAATATTTCAAAACAGTATAATTATTTATAAATAATTATGGAACAATAAATTCATATGTGACCTTTTCCCTCATTTGTTAACCTTCTTTGGCAACACCAGAGCTTGATGCTTGTTCAAGGTTTCTTCTGAGCCGGTGCTCAGGCTGGTTTTTAGCCACTTAGAAGACAGTTTTAAACATGTTTTCCTGTCACGGGCTTAAAGTATTTTTCTGGAATTGCCGCTAAAAAGAGTCTTACTCTGAAGTCTGCTTTTCTGATTTATGACTTGTTTTAAGTATTGGTTAGAAAAAGGCTTAATAGAGCCAAATAATATATCCTCTTGCCTTTCTTACTGCCGAATGCTTCCTGCTGTGCTATCTAGGCTTGGAGATCATAGCTCAGTGGTACAACTTTACTACCTCTGCAAATAGCCTTCAGTAAACTTGATAATATTTGCTTTAGTTTAAAAAAAAAGAGAAACTAATAAAGAGACTAGGAAAATTCCAGCTTATACTGTACCTGGCTTTCTTGTCTTGTCCTGACTTTCATATAAAATAGTCTGGGGCAGTGGTCACATGAAAATACTAGATAACAGTATCATCAAAAATTTATTGTGACCACTAAGCATTAAGACCAAAAAACATAGTTCATATAATTATTTCTAAGCGTGATCTGTGTTTAGGCTGAGGATAGTTAAGTGACAGTTAGACATTTGGAAAGTTCCCAATTTTAGTGTTTCTTGATACTTCGTAATTTGGAGAGGAACTTGCTTGTTCAGAGTTTTGACAGAAACATCTAGAGTGTCAACAGGGCATAAACAGAGTATGTGAAAAACTTAGTGTGTGAGACAGAAGTTCATGTTTCACTGCAGCCAAAAAGTATTAAGGCACTCTGTAACGATGTGAGGCTACTAAGCATTATACATGGAACCAAACCTGAGGGGTTTATACTTTAATTGAGAAGCCTGAGACTGTCAAGACCAAACAGTTGTTCATTCTCTCCTTCCTCCCCTGAGGATGGGCAGGGCAGAACCAAGTTACAGTACAAGGTGTTTGGGATAAGAGAGGAATATGTATCTTTACCTGCTCAAAATGCATTTTTGTATTTTTTTTTTTAATTTGCACTATATGTTTCTCTTGGACCTTGCGAATAATCGAATGAAAACTTCTACAGGTCTTAATCAAGATGTGCCTTCCTGTTGTCTA
Organism: Rhinopomastus cyanomelas; assembly: GCA_013400115.1. Taxonomy (NCBI): domain Eukaryota; kingdom Metazoa; phylum Chordata; class Aves; order Bucerotiformes; family Rhinopomastidae; genus Rhinopomastus; species Rhinopomastus cyanomelas. Next base: position 110,792 of record VXBP01002328.1, on the reverse strand, counting down.
AAATTTGTTTGAGCCCTACCCACCGTGTACAGAAATCTCCTTGGTAGCAGTGCACAGAGTCTGGCTTGGAATAGAAAAATGTCCCAGAAGCATTCCTCACTATCAGATGAGTTTAAAAGTTTTGAAGGAGCTGTTAGACAAATGTCCAGACTACTTTCTTATATAGCCCAGGTCAGCTTTAGTAGCTTTAATTCATTTCATCAAACTTTCACACTTGTGCTGCAATACAGATGGTAAGGGAGTACTTGAGAAGAACACAAAGAAGAAGCAGGAAGATAAAAGGAGGTGCAGCTAAAAAAACTCAGCGACAGAACAAAGCCTGTTAAAGTCACTGGAATGAGAAGTTTTATGTTCCTGCTTCATTATGTTCCAAAGGCACTTTTCTAGAAAGAAAGAGGTGCCTTTGCCTTTGCTTCTGTTATTCCAAATATGAAGCAGGGTACATTTTGCCCATCAGATGAGCATGAATGTTTTACCTTTAGGCTTTCTCAGCCAATCATACACGATGCCTGTAAAACAAAGAGTGTTTGGTTTTTTTTGTCTGTCACAGGTTTCGACCTCATGAAAATGCAGACCCTGAAAAGCCCAGAGTTGCTGCCCTCATTGACAGATTAATCTCTTTCAAAAACAATGATCATGGTGCCTGGGTCAGGGGAGGGGACATTCTCATTCAGAACTCTGGGTAGGTATCAGGAAGCAAACAGCTGCATATTTGTAGGATGATTCCCCTGAAGCTTTGTATACAAAAGGGTGTTATAACAGAATTATAAAGAGAAATTTGGACTTCACTCAAGGAAGTTCTCAACATCTTGAGCTGCTTTCATACCATTCCACTACTTTAAATGAAAGAAGTTTATATGTGATGAGGCGAGAACATGACTTTAATGGCAAAAAGAAACTATGTAGTGAAAAGAAGCCTCAAAATTGCTAGAAACAGTAAATTTGCACTGAAGTGTCTGGTTTCCCTCAGGCTCTGATGTTCCTTCTTAATATACATGTATATAAAAAATCACATTTAACTGCACCATTTTTATGATGGCTATGTTGCTGCCGATTCTAGATTCCATTAATAGGAAAAAAAAAAGCTGTATTTAGTGCGTAGCAGGGTGTGCTCTTACAGTAGCTTCTTGCAGGACTATCAGAAAACATGGCTGAAGCTTTGAACTTTCTTTTAGGTTTGCAGACAATGGCATAGGTTTGACATTTGCTAGGTGAGTATTTGATGTTTTTCTAGTTTTCTAGTTTTTTCTTGCCTACAAGTTTAGAAAATATGTGTAAATTAAAAATAATAACTAAAATTTCATAAAGCTAAAGTTTTATTATTGGGCCTGGTTCTATTTCCAGTTGTGTCAGTGTTGTTATAAAGGCTGTAAACTGACACAGTTGTGAGGTCTTAATTCAACCTGTGCTTTGTTTACATGTCAACTTGCTGCCAGTTTTCACCAGAAGGGTGAATGTCTATCCACGTATTTCTATTACTGTGTGATTCCTTAGGCAGTTTTGGTTTTCATCCTGAAGAGTTGGAAATAAATAATGGAAAACAAAGGAGATGAGCATTTAAAGGGTGCAGAGTCTTCTTTGTAATAAAGAAGAATCAAGTAGCTCAGGTAGTAAACCAAAACTGCTGCTGCCATTTAGGTCATGACAAACCGATTCTAGGATTGCAGAAGAGTACTCTGAAAGAGTGCTGCGCTACAAAGGGAGACAGAAAATTGAGTCCTCAGCTCTCTTCTGGCATTTCAGTTAGTGCATAATTCTGTTAATGGTCAAATTTATAGTTCTGTGTTTTGTAAGTGAAGTCTAAGACCCACCTGTATGTGTTCCTGTGTGACTTGGTCTAGGTGATCCTGCTGTCACAGGGGATTGGACTAGATGATCTTTCGAGGTTCCTTCCAATCCCTAATGATTCTATGATTCTATATGATTCTATATGGTTCTAGGCTTTGCTGCTTTAGGAGGACTGTTACAGAAGTAAAAGTAGGACTGTGCCTTGGTCTGTTAATTTGTTTATCTGCTTGAGGGTCTTGGTAAGAAGTTTTTCTCTGACTTTGCTTTGATAGTGATGGGAGCTTTCCAAATGATGAAGGTGCCAGCCAAGAGGTATCAGAGTCTCTGTTTATAGGTGAGAGCAAGAATTACGGGTTTCCAGGTGGCCAAAATAAATATGCAGGAACTGGAGGAATAGACAACAAGACACGCACTTTGCCTAGAAATCGGTAAGTGTGAGTGAAGGAAATAGAAATCCTAAAGGAAATATTCTCTGCATCAGTTACAAACACTCTTCTTGTTTGACCTGTGAGAAATTAAGACACTACTGAAGGTGGTACTCTGTTCTTTGTTTCAATATTTTGTATGCAGACGTGTTACTCTCCCCTTTTTCTTCAGTCAGTTTCATCTGATGCTACCACAAGTAGCTTTTTTTGTAGCGATTTACATTATCTTACTTTAATGAATCCTTAGCCTTAGACAACAGTTTCACTTGAAAGTGCAAAAGAAAAAGCTTTTGGGTATAAGGATTTCCAGAGTCCAGACAGAACTGGAGACTACAGTCTGTCTGTGACAATTTCCAGTCCACGACCACGATCCTTTTCTCTTTTCTCAGGCTTGTTTAACATCTTGCAAAGTCCTGCTTTTGCAACAGAATAGGAAAGAAAGATAACAAAGGTCTTGTTGGCCCTCTTTTTTTGCTGCTGAGCCATGTAGAAGGAAGAAGTTAATGTGACTGTCACACGAGATAGTCAATCTAGTTGAGCAAAACCACAGAATAGTTGAGGCTGGAAGGGACCTATGGAGATCATCTTGTCCAGGAATTCTCTTCAGAAAGAGCCACTAGAAGTGGTTGTTCAGGACTATGTTCAGATGTCTTTAGAATATGTTTTATCTTCATCAGGTGCCTTTACAATACCAGGTTACTTTTTAGAATATATGGAAACTCTACAGACTCCCCAGGTACCAGTGCTCACAGTGGAAAAAAAAGAAACACGCAGAAGGAGCCTCCTGTTTTTCAGTTTGTACCCTTTACCCCACTGGACACTACTGGAAAGAGCCTGGTGCCATCTTATTTGCACCCTCCCTTCAGAGATATTTACACATTGGTGAGATTCTTGCCTGAACCTTTTCTGCTTCAGATTGAGCACTCTGAGTTCTCATTGTGTTTCTCACTGTGAGAGATACTCCCATCACTTAATCATCTTTGTGGCCTTTCATGGGACACTCTACAATGGCTCCGTGTATGTCCTGTATACTGGAGACAAGAACTCTACAAAGAGTCACTTTCCATTATCTATTGGCATTGCTTCTCCCAAATTGGTTTCCACCAGGACCCATAAAGCTTTTTCACTAGTATATTAAGTTGTTCCTCCCTAGGTGAGGTGCTTTGCAATTTCCTGCATTGAACCTCATGAGATCCCCATCTGTCCAGTTCTCCAGCCTCTTCAGGTCCCTCTGGATGGCAGCATGACACTTTGATGTATTAATAGGTTCTAAGAGTTTTGTTCCCCCTGCAAAGCTTTCTGCAACTTTTTTCAGTCCCATCATCCAAATGTTGAACAATACTGGGCCCAGTGTTTGCTCTGGGGTGCACCACTACTAGCCTTCAATTAGACTACATGCCACAGCCCTCTGGGCCAAACGATTCAGATAATTTTCAGTCCACTGTTGTGTTCTCTCATCCAACCCATACTTCGTGAGGATCGCGAGGGACACAAAAGCCTTACTAAGTTTAAGTAGACGATGTCTACTGCTCTTCCCTCAGCTATTAGGCCAGATATTTGAACATACATGTTTATACAGTATGACAGTTCCTTGGTGAATATATGCTGATTACTCCTAACACTTCCTTGTGTTTCATGTGCCTCTCCAGGATTAGCCACTCTAATCACATTTGTAGGGATCAAGCTCAGGAACTGCAGTTCCCTGAATGTTCCTTCTTCAAGTTAGAAGAGGCATTTGCTTTCCTCCAGTCTGTGGGCACTTGCAATCCCGTTGCCATGACCAGTGAAAGAGCATGTGGAATTATTCTGTCACTCTATTTCCTGCATTGGGAAACGGATACTTCTGCAAATTAACAGGGATATTCTTCTGTCTGAAAAGTTCAAGGGAGTGGGGCAGAGGTGGAGTGTTGCTTGCTTCATTAGATAAGTGCAGCAACAATATTTCCTTTACTAAATTGTAAGCTTCAAGTCATTCTCTTAATGTTGCTTTCTTCATTCCTCCATGAAGAAATATATTTTAGATTCAGGCTTATTGTGGGTTTTGTTATGGTATGCTGTAAGTATTTATTTGCATTAACAGGACGTTTCCAATCAGAGGCTTTCAAATTTATGATGGACCTATTCACCTTACCAAGTGCACATTCAAAAACTTTGTGCCAACTCCAGACAGGTTTACCAGTGCAGTTGGATTCTTGCTGAAAAATCCATGGCAGATGACACCAAAAAACAACATTTCTCTTGTAAAGTTTGGTCCAAATGTAAGTTTAATCTAAATTTTATTTGTTCCTGCTAATGCTATCTTTTCTTTTTGCTGCATTTAAAATAAATATCCAAGGTCGCCAGGCCACCTTTTCCTTACCTCCTTACTTCAAAGTTTCTCACTTTGTTGGAAGGCACCCAAGATGTATCCATTGTCTCCTAAGCACAAAATGATACCAAGTAAGGTGTGGTCTATCCTTTCTAAGGTTGGTTATGTAATTAGTAGTGAATTTTCAGTTGCAAATATTAACACTGTTCGGAAGCAAGACCTAGCCCAAGCCTAATATTAGAATATGGTTGTTTTACAAGATTAATCTGTCCTTGCCTTAAATTTTTTATTAACTTTGTCAAATTCATGTGTTTCAGCAAGTGTTATTCTGTGCTTCACCTGGGAAGAAAATAATAAATATTTTAATTGTTGCCAGGTTTCTTTGAAAGCCTTCTTTGGAAAACCTGGCCCATGGTTTGAAGAAGGAGATCTGGATGGTGACAAGAACTCAATATTCCATGATCTGGATGGTTCAGTTACTGATTACAAAGACACCTATGTGGGCAGAATAGATAACTACTTGATTCAACACCCCAAATGCATTAATATTACAGAATGGAGTGGTGTGGTTTGCAGTGGGACCTATGCACAGGTTAGTACTCTTGTAGTATTTTGTTTGGTGCAAATCTGCCATATGAACGACTCATGGGGGTAGGAGGAGTGTAAGATCTCCTGAGTTACCTACCTTTGCATTTAAAAGATCTTTGACATTTTGAAAATACTTTATGCATACTTCGCTTCTCAGCCAGTGGTGTGCCTCTTGTTCCCTTCAGCGTGCAAACTGGGTATTAGATGCTGCAAGGTGAAACCAAATGTGTAGGTGTACCTGGAGTTCTGTTTGCAGCCTTGCCTGCTAAAACACTTAGGTATTGAAGGTGTTTTCTTCTGCTGGAGTTGTGGGTGGTTTTTTTCATAAGTGGATTTTAAGGAGCTTTTTTGTCCAGTTGTGCTTTTTGTTCATTTGCTTTAATGGAGATGCTAAGTACTACTTTCTAAACACATAAATTTTCACACAAATTTGATTCCTGTACTGGTTTCTGTTCTTTATGGATTTGGTATATATATGTATATGGTTTTCCCCCTCCTTCCCTTTTTTTTTGTTTTTTTTGTGGTAAACAGGCAAAATCATCTACATTACTTTTTCAAATAGAGCTCTTCTTCTCACAATACCTTTTCAAAAAGAGCTGCTATTCTGTCTGTATTTGTGTATCAAGTCAACTCAATGTCGAATTGCAGCATTTTGGCAAATAGTATGGTGATAGTTCTTCAGTATTTAATTTCCTTTTGCACAGTGTCCAATACTTTAGTCTTTCTTCTTATCCTTCCTAATGTAGGTTTATGTCCAAACTTGGAATGGACAGAATCTTTCAATGACTATTGTACGAGATGAGTATCCACGCAATCCGATGGTTCTTCGAGGTATTAATCAGAGAGCTGCCTTTCAACAATACCAGCCAGTAGTGATGCTCCAAAAGGGCTACACAATACATTGGAATGGAAAAGCTCCGAATGTCACCTATCTTTATCTCATTAATTTCAACAAGTATGATTACTTTCTTTCCTGTCACTGATACTGCATTTGGTTGTCATATAAACTAATTAAATGTCTACAGTATAAACTCAAATGTTTCTTGAGTATCAAAGTTACTATAACTGTGAAACACTTTATATATATATATATTTATATGTATATATCTGTTTAAGGGTTTGGGAGATGTTTTTGTGTTCCTGTTAGTATTTTTCTGAATGATCTATATATTGTTATATGAACAGTTCGTACCGTAAGTCATGCATCTTATTTTGTTTTCAGGAATGACTGGATTCGGTTTGGTCTTTGCTATCAACCAAATACAGATTTTGTTATAGTACTGGAAACCTTTCAAAGGCGGTCGTCTCCTCTGTCAAGCAAGGTAGAGCGCTACATGCCTGTTTCTTCAATGATGGAGCTTGAAAAGAATCGATCAGACAAGAAGTTTTACTTTGACAACAGTACTGGGTAACTCCTTGTAACTTGACCCTATTAGAAGATGCTTAAGCCTAAAATGTCCAATCTCATAACATTAAAGGCAACTAGATAAAGAGAAAGCTGTTTGAATTTGTGAAGGTCCTTAAATTCTGTCTGAAAGATGGCTTTATGACTTTGAATTTCAAAAATACAGTGCTGGTCATGGAAATACTTTCCCAAGAGCCCCACAGTAGCCACAGATTCTTCCTGCCTCATATAGAGGGAAAATGTGGTATCAGGTGTGCTGCAGAGCAGTGTCTTTCAGAAATTAATTTCCAGTAAGTTTTCTAAGAATATTTAAAGAACATTTTTCTGAAAATCCTAAACCATTTTTAAACCTAATCTGCTTCTCAAAAGTACTTAAAAGTCTGAATCTTTCTTTGAATAGTACTTTTGACAGAGGCCATTGAGATCCTTCTAAAAGGTTTGAGAAACGGTCAACTTTCATTTAAGTCCTACATGCATCACTCATATTAGTCACAAATGTTCACCTTTAATTCTCTTGTTTCATGCCTTTAACCGATACTTTGTCTGTAGTAAACATATTGGTGAATGTAGGATTTGAAATGACGTTTACATTTCTACAGTCTAAGAGCTACAGCGATAAGTCAGATATATAACAGAGGAATTACCAGTCTCTGTGTCTTGTGAACATTAATGACCACTACACCCTGAACTGCATTTCCAGTAATTTGCAACAGTTACATTGTCCATTGAATATCCAAACAGTTACTTGTAGGTATCTGCAAATATTTGTGGTCAGAGAAAACATCTATACTTCACAGTTTGGTTTGTTTCCTACAAGCCAGTGTTCTGAGGAGTGTCTGTTCTTTTCAAAACATATAAATTCATAATTAGTCTCCTTTAATTCTGAGGAATTTCAGATATGTCTTCCTAACTAACCAGAGACTTCCTAATTCTAGTAAACTATATTTTTGAAATATTAATGCAGAAGTTTCATGGCCTGGACAGGTGTACATCCTGCCGAGTTAAACACTGTCTGGATAGTCAGACCCAAAGAGTGGGGGTGAATAGTTAAATCCTGTTGGTGACTGGTCACAACTGGTTGCCCAGGGCTCAGTATTGGGACCACTCCTTCCTAATACCTTTATTGATGATGTGGAGGCAGGGAGATTGAGTGAACCCTCAGTAACTTTGCAGATGACACCAACTTGTGTGGATGCATTGATGTGCATGAGAGTATAAAGGTCCTACAGAGAGTTCTGGATGGACAGGATCAATGGATCAAGGCCAGTTGTAAGAGCTTCAGTAAGGCCAAGTGTCAGGTCCTACTCTTGGGTCACAACAACTCACTGCAACATTACAGGCTTGAGAGAGAGTGGCTGGAAACTGCTTGAAAGAAAAAGACCTGGAGCTATTGATTGATTATTGCTAAATATGAGCCAGCAGCGTGCTCAGGTTGCCAAGAAGACCAGTGGCATCCTGGCTTGCATCAAAGGTAGTGTGTCCAACGGGAGTAGGGGACTAGAGTACTGTGTTATGGGCATTTCAAGAAAACATGGATTTTCATTCAAGAAAGAATGAAGCGGATCCATACAAAGGCAAGAGGTTTGTCGAATAAGCTGTGAGGAGTGGCTGAGGGAGCTGGAACTGTTTAGTCTGAAGACAAGGAGACTCAAGGGAGACTTTATTGCTGTTCACAGAGACCTGAAAGGAGGTTGTAGAGAGAATGAGTGTTGGTATCTTTTCCCAAGTCACAAGTGATAGGATGAGGAAATGGCCTTAAGCTGCAGCAGGGGAAGTTCAGGTTAGACATTAAGGAAAAACAATTTAGTTGCTCAGGGACGTGGTTAAATCACCGTCCCTGGGTGTGTTTAAAGTCATTTAGTTAAGTAGTTTAGGGACATGGTTTAGCAGTGGGCATGGTACAGTTAGGTTAGTGGTTGGACTTAATGATCTTAAAAGTCTTTTCCAACTTAAGCTGTAATTTTGTGATTCTGTCCTTGTGAAAGTCAGGGAATATTACTGTTAAGGTTTGACAAAAAATGCTTGTCTTTTCCAGCAATTGACTTGGATTTCTTTTTCCCCCTCTTGTGTAGATTACTGTTTTTATTTCTTCAAGCCAAATATGATAGGGATGGTCACAGTTATTGCTCATCTCAGGGATGTGAAAGGATCAAGATTGTGACCAAAGATTCAGCAAAAGGGATCAGTAGCTGTATGGCAAAAGCTTACCCTAAGTACTATCGAGGACCAACCATCACAAAGCAGATGCCAGGAAAAAATACTGTACCATGTACTAAGTGTGGCACAACTCAGGTAAAATAAAACAAGCAAAAACTTGCGTTATTGCTGTTTACTTGCTGTAAGGCAGAATTTCAGTTTGTGAGCATGGCATACTGCAGCTACAAGTTTGCAGTGGTCATGCTTTTAATCTGTATTCTAAAAGGAGGGAGGGTCTGTTGTAGCACAAAGATTTCAGATTTTATCCTTTGCAAAATACTGCTTTTGTCTTTCACTCTGAGTGCTACAGAGAAGGGATACAGGTACTGAATTGATCACAGCATAGACAATGTCTCTCTCTGGAGATCTGTGTGTTACATATTGTCCCACTCCTTTTTTGGTCTTTGTTTGTAGCATGAATTTAAAATTGCATTGTTCGTATGAGCAATACAAGCTGATAAAAATACTGAAAGTAAGTAAGGAATAAAATGATTTATGCTATAGTTATGCTGTGCATCATAGTATTTATTAGCATTATAAGTACCATAAATAATCTCACCAACAAATGGGTGCATTTGCATGGAGCATGTGTGATCTGTTGTAAATTGTTGGGCTTGATAGTATTGAAGACATACGGATATGTGAACTTAACATGTTTAATTTGATAAACAGATGGTTTTCACCAGCGATCCTCACAAAAACTACCTCCTTGTGCAGATTAATTCATGTGGTAAAAAAGAGTTAAGCAGTGGTCAGCAGGCATTTATTTCTGTAAGTATTCTGAGCGGTCTTCTTCTAACTATCTTTCTTTTTAGCAGTTTGTATCACAACAGTTTTACAGCTCCACGTAGTGCTGACCTCACTTTTCTTCAGTTGAATAGAAAGTGTTGGTTCATAATTTGAAAAACAATCAAAAAGCTGATGGTTTAACCTCAGAAAATAAGGCTCCCAAGCCAATGTGTACTGAATTCCTTTTCTACTGGAAAGACTGTTATTATACCAGTAACAAAAAATGTATAATCTTCAGATTCATGTTGAAACCTGAATGGACAAACATTTGTCAACGGTTGCCTTGAAAAAAAACAAACCAAGACTAAACAACCTGTTGCTTAAATCCTCTTGGTTGGAATTGTTTTGTGCAACAGATTGGTGAGGTAATGGGATCAGTCATTCAAGCCATCAAGCTTTACTAAACTCCTTCAAAGTGGCAGTTACTGAAGAATTCATAGGGATTTCTTGGCTTGTTCTTATGCAGGCCAGACAAGTCTAGTGAGGTGCTACTGTATATGAAGCAGTTTACTTTAACTTCTCTATTTGCATGTGGAGGGAAACTTGCATGTGATACTGAAGTAGCATTTGCAGACATCCTTATAGCACCAAACTTAAAACGTGTATGCGGCATACGTTCTGCAGTGCCAATGTGCCAGTGGAACAGTAGAACTCTTGAGTTACTTAAAGTTGCAAACGGCGTGTGAGCATAATGCTATCAGCTTCAAACTGCTATGGGAATGTGTGTGCACGTAGTAAGTTACCTGAAATGTGTGGTCTCCTTGTAGAAGTCCAAAACTGAAGATTGAACTCCCTTGAAGTTTCAAAAATCCCACAATTCATTTTCTTCTGTCCTTCTCCCATTCAGGTCAATGACACAACGTTTCCCTTCAATGAGAATGGTATACTTACTGTTGTAATTGATGCCTGCACTGGTGCAGTGTCAGGAAATAAATTATTTTCTGGAGTAGAACTTAAGAGTGTAAATGGATATTTAAAATCTGGAGTTCCACAAAGGTATGTGTAATGACTTTTTTTTGTGTTTGTTTCCTGTATATCTTGCAGTCTGTAGCTCTGCTCTCCAATGAGGATTTAAATAATGCAGTCTATACAGGAACACTGAAAATGAACTCTGTGTTGAGGAGAATGGAGAAACACAGGATCGTTTCAACAGTTTAGCCTTACTGGAGAAAATAAAGGAACTCTTTCTTTCTTTCTTACAATAAACACCATGTAGTAACACTTCTGTGCTTAAAACAAGAGTAAAGTCACTTAAGGACACTGATGAGAACTATGTGACAAGTTACCATACTGTTCTCTCTCTGTCAAGGGTGAAAACTGACATCAAAGAACAAGAAAAAGCTACTGACAGAAAAATCAGCATTCCAATATTCTAATTTTGGATCAGTAATAACATTTGATTTTCTAATTAAAAAAAACCTCTAAAATATGTTAAAATAACATTTTTCAATTATTTTGAAGTTAAATTTAAAAATTAATTTAAAATTCCCCTAGGTGGTTACTTTTTAATAGAGGGTTGACTGAAACCGCATGAGTTTTCTTCAGTGTGTGGACTGTGAGGCCAGCTAGCTGCAGAAGCATGAGGTAGAACAGTAAGAAAATGTAGTGGTTGTAACAGTTGCTGTCTTTGCACCATTTCTGCTGCAGGTCTGTAGTTCTACTGAGCACAAGAGGTGATATAGCAATTCCTAATAATTTATCAGAAGCCTTAAAGTCACTGGGGACGGCGAAACCGCCTTATCTTCAGAGCAACGGTTGGTGGAAATTTTGAATGTATCTTTGACACCCCTCCTTGGTCTGTGTGTTTGTGTTGGCATGGTGGGTTTCTCACAGGGGGTGTGAAAGGATGCAGCTGGTGGAGGATGGTTGCCAGTTTGCACTGGTGTGGACGGCTGCATTTCATTCTTTGTTGATGGGGCAGAAAACTCCTCAGATTGCCCTGAACAGCAATGTGTGAAGCTTGCTGCAAAATGGGAAGGGACTAGCAGTTCTTTGTGACCTTGGATTACAGAAAAAGAGGCCTGGGCTGTTTTCCCAAAGCCTGTATCTTGTGCCGAGCCTGAATCTATTTTTACATAATCTTCTGTGCCGGGATAATGTTTCCTGTTCTAACCAAATTTGAAGGTAGAGATGAGAAGCTGTTGGTATTTTGAGGGCTGATCACTTCATAGGCCACATGGGATGGCTCTTGGCCTCTGAATGCCCTGACACGAGTCCTGTGTTTTCAAGTTAAGATTTCAGAATATTTAATACAAATACTGAAAAAAAGAAATTGCAGGTCAGTTATTTCCTTCTGAGATGCATGTGGAGCTGCAACTAGGATAATGTTAGGAATAATCTGAGGGTCCAATTTCAGAGAAGTGTGCCAGTCCTGTCCAAACTGGCCCTGTGTTGTGCTTGGATAGGCTTTACTGGTTTGGTAACACTGAGCTGGTTTTGTTACAGGAAGCCTGGCCTTTCTGGGCTTCAGAGGAAACTTCAAGCCATCCTGGACTAAGCTGTTTACTGGTCCTGCTAGGCATGGGCTTGTTCAGATAGAAAAGTACATCCCATTACAACTGGAAGAGTATGGCTGTGCCAGAGCAATCAAAAGCCGACGGAAAGACCTTGAGCTTCTGAAGAAAGCTACATGATCTCATTAAAGACTAAGATGTACATAAAAGCTGGGGGGAAAAAAATGTGAACTAACTTATTTTTTAATTTATGGCATTTTAAACTATATTGTTATCCAAGTAAATCATGTTATTGTCTGACAGATGTTTGCCAGCAGTGACCCCTTGAATGCCAATCTGCACCTTCTAGTTGTATAAAATATTAAAGAATTTATTAGTATTTGTATAAACAGGTTTCAGAGATTTTTTTCAGGTGTTTGTATTTACTGTAAACAAGTTCCTTCTGTTTAATACTCCTTTTGTACGTAAAAGAGTTGTTCATAAAAGCCTTAATTTTTTGATAACAGGTGTCGGATTGTATCTTGGATTACTTGAAAGACTTAACATTAAAGTGTCTGTTAACAACTTGAATTGGTCCTTAGAACTTAACGCATTTTCCCTCAGCTGTTTTCCTGAGGGTTTATTTGGCAGTCAGCTCAGTTTCAGTCTCAGTTTGCTTTCCCAGGTGTTACAGGCCAAGTTCCCCTATGCATGTGCCTGACTCAAGGGGTTTTCACTGCAGTAAAATTTTCACTTTGCTGTATGAAATGTGGAGAGGGGTAATTCAAAGATCAGCCCCAGGACTGGGTGAAAGGACTGTGTACCAGCACAACACTCAGAGGAGAAAAGGGCTACTGTTCTTTGGGGTCACTGTTCATTACTTGCCCCTAAATGTGCAGTGGTCTCTCTGTAAGAGTAATTTCGGTAAACAGTCTAAATGTGGGCTGCAGTACTGGGTACAGATTGACTTCAGCTTTTTCTTTTAAGGCTTTTAGCTAGAAGGGCGAAGCTGAGGTATTGTTACCCTCAGTTTGTCACCAACTAAACTACTCTTGCAGTGGGTGTTTTGGATTTTTTTTAAGGCCAGCCCAGCTTTAATTTTTAAGTGAATGGAAAGTGCTCTCAGTTCATTCAGGCACATTCTATCTTTTTGCTTTAACTTCAGTTCTTCTAATACAGTCATGACGCTATTGATTTTATATTGGGTCTGATTGATTTCTTTTGGTTGTGTTGCAATTATTTGACATTCTGCAGATAGTGTGAAAATTACTTAGAACTACTGATGCACAACTGCCCTTTTTCAAGGTCCTAGTCTCTGAAATTAAATTTCAAAGACTGTAAAGATGCATTTCATAGTAAGAAACAATAGGTGCTGTAGAGCTAAACTGTAACCATAGGTCTAGTATAACTGACATAGTTGTCATTCATTCTGGCTGGTATAGTGTATCTACCATTCAGAGATGCTTTGTGCTTTGAATTCAGATGGAGAGGCTGTTGGAAATGAACTGTGCACCTGTCTTCTCCAAAGAAGTTGAAAAACTGTGGGGATTTTATTTTTTTTCCTGTGCTTTAAAGGAGAGGAGGCACAGTAGCAGATCTGTTACTCTCTTCAATTAAAATATGCTACCTCAGTGCTACAGTTAAATTGCCTGGTCTGGTGTAGTTTCCTAAGTGAGAAGGGAGACAAAAGGAGCATTACATGAGAGATGAAGTTAACAAAACACAACTGATGTTATTTTTTGTTGTAAAACCAAGCCAAGTGGATGATTGTGTATTTGGCAGGTTTTTTAATTCACAGGTGTCTTAAAATGTTAGGAAAAAGAAAAAAGGTTGTTTTGTTAGGGGGAGATGTGGTAAATTATTAAGACTAGCTCTAATGTTTGGTGTTACTAATGCAAGCCAATGTGAGTTAAGTGATAGTGTTTGGGGATTTAAATGGTTCTTCCACTGTTCTGTGGGTTATGCTCAACAGAAAAATACCAATGAGGTAGTGACCTTCAGTCTTGAAAAGCTGACCATTATTTATACGATTCTACTGTTCTAAGCCATCTTGTAAAAGCAGTACTTGTGTCAGAGGTATTCTGATACAAGGTTTTACTGATGGACAGTTGGAACTGAAGTGTTGTCTTTTGTGTAAATTTAATCACTTGACACATAGCGTAAATAAATTTTACATCTGACAAGGCAATAAAATCTTTAGTCTCGTCTGTTTTTGTATCAAGTAATTTTGTAACGTGTGCTGTGTGAATAATATGAACAATTTTCTTTCAAACGCCAGCAGACCTGTGATGTTTATGGAATGTACCTCACTTCTCATTCAGTTGGTTATACTGGGTGACAAGTGGTGACAGAGGTTGCTGGCTGGTTTCCAAAATCTGTCATCTTAAAATCCTTCTGGGCTGCTGCTGTTTCAGTTCAAGGTAGTAGTTTCAACTTGGTGTGGATCTGTTGTAGTACCATTGTCTACTCAGGGATGTCTTATCCATGTCTATAGCTACCTGGGGGACTAAAGAAGATGGAGCCAGGCTATTCATTCTCGTTGGCGCACAGTGGCACAGGACAAGAGGCAGCAGGCACACATTGAAAGGCAGGCAGGTCCACATGAACAGAAGAAAAGCTTTTACTGAGCATGTGGTCAAGCACTGGAACTGATTGACAGAATGATGAGTCTTTTTGTGAAGGAGCCGCTGTAGTTGACTCTGCTTTGAGACGTGGGCTATCTCCAGAGGTGACTACCAGCCTGAGTGGCGCTGTGACTGTTTGCAGTTAAAATTACACATGTTCCTAAACTGCTTTCCAAGCACACCAGCCGTGGTGCAAGAGCTATACACTTTCCACCTCATGCTTGAAACCCAGATCTTAAAAATGATGCATCTTTCCTCCAAACCCAGTCCAAAGGTTGTAGTTTCATCTTCATAGTCCGGCTTTGTTTGCAAATAAATTAATTTCCATTCCTTGCTCAAATGGTGTCGGTAAAGAAATGAAAACCTCACAATGCTACAGAAAGAATGTTCAAAGATGTGTTAGAGGTTTTTAAGGTATATCTGCACTCATGCTCTTGCTCTATATGTTCTTGCATTTTATTTTATAATTGTTAGTGTTTTTAAAGATGCAACCAAGAAACCACAAAAGAATAAATACGGTCACTGCTCCGAGTAGCTTATTATGTGCTATTAATAAAGCAGTCTTTGTGGTCACTGAAAATTCATGATGTTAGGAGCTGGACATCCATTCGTAAAGAGCTGGGAAGATGGCAAGGACATTCTTTACAAAAAGACAGGCTTATTTTGGTATATTGTGAGACTGTTGACAGCTGAGGCCCCAGATCACTTCTGACCTAGAACATAATAAGCTTTCCTGTTCAAATCAAGTCCTGTGTCATCTGCTTCCCCTCAGCTTCTTTGAACATTAAGTAGGAAAGAAGTATATCTGTCTGAGGAAGTCGCCTGAAAAGCCCAGTCTGCCTGGTTTATGATAGCTGTATGATGTGATGCAATGGGCAGTGAGGGTCAAAAGGTTATGTCATGGCTATGTGTTTAAGGTATTCCTGGTATCATCTTAGTGTCCAAGCATCTGCAAAGTGCAAAGAAAAGCAGTAACTTCTAAACTTCAAACCTGCACATATGTGAGCTTTTCACCTCTTCTGGTCATACTTACTCTAGCGCTTATGGGAAGGTTCTGTTCTTTCCTAGAGTTCACAAGCGTATTTTCCTTTTCTAATGCTTTCTCTTTTACCTGTGTCTCAGACTGTGGAAAACTCTTAAGTAATGCTCAGTATTGAAGTACATAAGGCTGTCTTTGGCATTATGAGCTTTTTTGTTACTTGACCATGGCACACAGCAATTTTGTGTATTAAATTGTGCCAACACTTTTAACTTTCTAAAACCCAAGAAGGCTTATGTGGCCATTGACTGGCACAACTGGGTGTAACGGGGCTGATAAGGTAAAACTCTCACTTTGTTCATGTAATGAAATCTGAAAAGCTTTTGGATACATCCAGAACAGTTTGGAGAGAGAGGAATCAGGGGATTTCCTGAGATGAGCCCCACCTTTTCTCATGTTACCTTGTGACTGCTCTTGTGTCCTTCCCCTGACCCATACTGAAAAAAGCCCTGAGAGAGTTGTGCTGTGCTTAAAAGGTCAGGGAGTGTTGCATTTGGTATGAGAAATGAGGTTTGGTCAGTTCCAAGTAATCAGTCTGTATAAACCTTGTCCTTGAAGGCCAACTTACTCGCTTGAGGCAAATTCTTTGTTTCATCTTTGTCTAAGCTGAACAGGGCAACAGCTGAGTGTCCTGATTCATACTTTTTTCTGAGGAAAAATGCATAGAACATGCAATGGCCTGTCTCATAGTCTAAACAGAGTGTGAAAACAGAGTGGTATTTCAGAGTTACTTTCTCTCTGTGTGTTCAAGTTTGTAAGTAAAAATGTTTTATGAGAACTGGTTTGAACAATTAGAAATACAGTCCTGTAGAGCATTTCCGATGCCATTCGTGCCAGGTACTCTAGGACCAGTTCAGGGTATGTTCTCTGTAATTGCTAGCTTTTATGGATGGACCTCATGTGATAATTTGTCATCTCTTCAGTATCTGTGAGATACTTTAGCAGAAAATGGTTTATCTTCAGTGTGTGAACTATGATCCAATAGTTTTCTTCCAACTCTGGTGCAAATGACTGTACTCACTAGCAGACACCAGCAGTTATCTGTGGACTCATGTAATTTCTGTTTCTGGGAAATGATTCTATGATGAGCAACACTCAGTAGCAAATTTCTGCTTTTTAGTAGTTCTTTTAATGGCATAATAATCCTGTAGGACAGCATGTTCTGGGTTATTTTCTCCTTTTTAATATCCCAATATCGGTAACAGATTCTTCTGTCCTTCACAAGAGCATTGCTTTGTTATGAGTACATACTCTCATGAATCATAGCAACATGAATGATTGCAATTTTGTTCCTTTTCCTAGCTGGAAAACAAATGTAAGAGTTCATGTCGAGTTTTAGTAGATGGAAATAGAGGTTCAAGAAAAATTTGTTGGCAGCCATACATACCTTTCTCCTGTTTTTTAGGGACAGGGCTCTTCTCACCACTTCCCTCTCAGTCCATAAAGGCTGCAATGCTGCTTTGGTGAAGTATCTTCTTCCCACAGAATCTTCTATTTATGACATGATGTGTTTTGCTGCCTGTGGGTTTTTATGGGTAATTATCCATCATTCTTCCCCATTAGCTCAATTTCCAAAGCATCCTGGGGAATGAATGGTGCCTCTTCTGTTTTCATACACTTATAGTCTACTCAGCGTAACTCAAATTTTAAAATCTTACCCTGCTCTTTTAGCAGAACTATTACCCCAAATATACATTCTCAACTAAGTTATCTTGTCCCCATGACTCACATGGTAACAGCATGTTCAAGATCACATAGAAGCATGAAACTATTAATAATAACTAATGTCACAGAACTTGTGTGAAAATGTTGATCTCCCCTGCTTGTTTTTGTGCGCAGAGTTGTTTGCTGAGCATTAAACAAGTCCTTTGTAATCCGGGACCTGGGGTGGATTTGAATTCTTCCACAGCTTTCATGTTGAATGGACCATTCTTTGTGCTCCAGAGTATGGAATGAGAATAAGCACCAATATGAAGCATAGAAATGTTGATAACCAGTCTTTATAGGAATAATTGGATGGGTTTTTCTTGTGATACTTCAATTTCATTGCTTTCACACTTAGTCTTTGTGCATTCTTCCCTCTCTGTGGTCCTCACCACTCCAGGCAGTCCTTTATAAACTCCACAACAGCACTGTTAACAGTGACATACAAGCCATTTTCTAAAATGAGGACAGTAAATTAAGTTCACGGTAATAAGCATATGTCTAGCAGTATACTCACCATGCAAGCACTAAACCAAGGTCTTAAGGGAACTGCAGTTTCTAGATATATGTGTGTTTAGATGTGCGAGTGTATAAGTAATTGCCTTCATGTATCTCCCAAAGATGTTCCTGCAATTACAAAAGCATTTTTGTGTGCAAACTGTTCCCCTTTTTGCCTGTTCAAGCCTGATGTTCAGAATCTGTGAAAGCATAAATGACATTGCAAATTGCCAGGAAATATCTATTCAAGTTGTTAAGGAAGCTTGTTGCTGGAGAATCCCAGAACACAAAGTCTCAATAGAGATCTTAATAGGGAAGCAAATGCTCTCTTAGGAGCACAGTGTATTATTGTAAGCTTGAGTCAAAACTGTGTTTTCCCTTTCACATACTTACACTGAAACCAGTTTGTGAATCCACATCTATAGTTAACCAAATTTCTGATCAAGGACTTCAAGATACTCAGGCGCTCTGTGTCTTTATTGTAAACATTATGAATTCTCAGCAATATGCGGAAGTAATAAAGTTGAATGGAGACAGGCCATTTGCTAGAATATACCTGTGATGCAGAAGTACAAAGAAAGATGATGTTTCTCATTAGATAGAGATGCAGCAATGTATGTTGGTACAGGCAGATACTTGATGTTTCAAGACAGTTCCTTTCCATCTTTGTAATTTTTTTAAGTGGTCTTTCCATACGTGCTTAACCTTGAATAATCAGCTGTATGAGTTTAAGGTCACAGGAACAAGTGTTTGAATGTAAGTGTGGGTTTTTTGTTCATGAGAATTGTCCATTTGTACCTAAAGAGAATGCTTAATTCTGATTTTCTTTTTGGAGTCTTTTTACTCTTGCTTTTAATCCCGCTTCTTGTAAATGACATACTGGATCTGTAAAGCTCCTTCCTATGCTGCTAATGAACCCAACAACAATCAGGGAGATTTCTGGGACCAAAAAAGACCCAAAAAATTCTTTCCCAATGTGGCAGTGGGTGCAGGTTTTGTGTGTGCACTGAGGCTTTTGCAGATCCGTCTGCATCTTCCCTAGCATTGACTCATTTCACAGAATCATTAGGGATTGGAAGGGACCTCGAAAGATCATCTATTCCAATCCCCTGGCCGGATCAGGATCACCTAGATGAAGCCACACGGGAACACATCCAGGTGAGTCTTAAACCTGGATGTGTTTAAAACTGGATAGGGTCTTTCTCTGGATCTCCAGAGAAGGAGACTCCCATTTCCATTAGCATAGCTAATTTTTCATGTGAGACAGGTAAGTTCCATGGATACAATTTTACGTCCTTTTTTAGAAGATGCAGCTTACATATACGTACATAATGCATTAGGAATGGAGTAGCTAGGTCTTCAGGATCAGTTTTGAAATCAAAGGCAATAATTAATTATAAATAGAATAATTTCCAGCCAAGTAGCCAAAGCTCATTCTAAAGTTTCTTTTATTGCCTCTGTCCCAGAGAATATGTGGAGGGATCACAAAACACCCAGAAAGAGAGCTGATTCATCATGGAAAAGGAAAGAGGTGTCTATAAATGCTGGGGTACGATTTTTGTTTCTAAGATAAAGTATGTCACAAACAGGAACAGGTTCCTGTGCAGGAAACAGCTCTTCCGTAAAAGGGGCCAGGGAACAGAATGTATTAGGCCAAGGCAGTGGCACAACAAATGAAACAAGTACAGGCGGCGACAGATTTCCTTCCTCTGTCGTGCCATAGCATAATTTATTGCAGAGTGCTGAGAAGCAATTACTCCAGCTTTCAATACTGTTATCACCTTTGCTTCAGACAGACAGTGGTGTGTGCCCTCATCCTACTTATACATAGATCAAAAGACACCAGATATAGAAAAACGAAGGTAGGTAGCTGAATATATTTGTTATCAAAATTAACTTCCATAAGAGAGTACCAGAAAAGGGAAGTTCTCATACAAGGAAATTGTTCAAGAAAAGGTTAGCATGAGGCCATAGAGTGCTTTGACTGAAGGAAGTAACATTTTTGTAGCTCCAGTTAACAAACGCTCTTGAATCACAAAATACTACAATGTGCAAAATCAAAACTTATCTCTGTGGATTTTACAGGCACTGCCAAAAAGATGTAGAAAAAGACCTCCTGCATCCTCACACCATCCTCGCAGCCAAACTGAGTCAGTGTGGTCTAGATTTTCAGGTAGTGAGGTGGATTGTAAACTGGCTACAGGGTAGAAGTCAGAGAGTAGTGGTCAATGGGACAGAGTCTAGTTGGAGGCCTGTATCTAGTGGAGTGCCCCAGGGATCGGTGCTGGGACCTGTCCTGTTCAATCTATTCATTGATGACTTGGATGAGGGATTGGCATGCACTGTCAGCAAGTTTGCTGACGACACAAAGCTGGGTGGTGTCGCC
>VXBP01002328.1:43872-90375 GCA_013400115.1 Rhinopomastus cyanomelas | reverse complement strand
ATTGCCCAGGGGGGTTGTGGAGTCTCCTCACTGGAGATGTTCAAGACCCACCTGGATGTGTTCCTGTGTGACTTGGTTTATGTGATTCTGCTGTTGCAGGTGGATTGGACTAGATGATCTTTCGAGGTCCCTTCCAGTCTGTAATGATTCTATGATTATGATAATGTGCTCAGCACACAGAAGGTTCCACAACAGAAGCAGAGAACACCTGCCTGGCTGACCAGAAGCAGCAACCGTTGAGAGAAAGGATGTGACTGAGCAGCCTAAAAATAAAAGGGAATCTGTAGCCAAATACCAACAAAGTTAATTATTTTGGAGTGAGAGTCTGTGAAGCACAACCTTTCACAGCCTTTTAAGATCATCAAACCTATGAGGTTTGTTTGGAAAAGATGGGTTTGGTGTGTCTCAGCTACAGCCTGTTAACAGTGAGCTGCTGGGTTCTGGTCTTTGAGGAGAGGTCGCCTGCTGGCAGTACTAGCATGCTTGGAAGACAAGAAGAGGCAGTGCCAAATATTATGTATCTCATACTACTTTACTGTTTGGCACCTGTCCAGTAGATGTTGCATCCTTTTAACAAGATCTCACTCTCGAGCCAAGCAACAAACAAAGCCTTGCCATCACATTAACTGATTAAGGTGATGACGCTATAATAAGAAAAGGGCCACTCTAATTAATGGGGTAATGTGAGCCTCTAAATTGAAATCTCGGTGGAGGGAATTAGAATAACCTCTGGGTGAACTTAGCTGGAATTATCTGCCGAGCTTCACAGTAAGAAACAAAGTGTGTGTCGTAAGCACAGATGAAAGATTATGTTAGGTGGGAGCACTGGGGAATTGAGGAAAGGATTAAGAGACAAACTACTGCAGAAGACGGGGGTAGACGGGGGTTTTGCCTCTTAGTTACTACTTCATCTCAAGCATTAAATTCCAGATGTTCTCCTCTGAAAATCTCCAACAGATGTCTGTCTTCAAGCAAAAACCTGTGAGTAGGCCACTGAGTAAACTCTGAGGCTGTTTCTCTGTATGACTGAAGAACACTGTTTAATTGGCCAGCAGAGTTGCTCTTTGATAGCTCTGCCATAGCCCTTTTTTCATTTTACACTGTAATTAAAAACACAACAAAAACTCAGAAGCTGTTGTCTCTTGAATGAAATACTGCAGAAGGCAGAAGTGCATTGGGGACTAGTAGAATTTTAATTTTGTTGGGAGGTAGGAGGCTGGCTTTTTTTGCTAGATAGATTTTTTTTACTCTTAAAGCTGTACTTCTCTCAAAGTAACAGGTAGTACTTTGTGGAGTCTAAAGGGCAGATCTGCATGGCAATGGAGATAGCTTC
The DNA here is from genome assembly GCA_013400115.1 of Rhinopomastus cyanomelas. Lineage (NCBI taxonomy): Eukaryota > Metazoa > Chordata > Aves > Bucerotiformes > Rhinopomastidae > Rhinopomastus > Rhinopomastus cyanomelas. The sequence goes on along the minus strand of VXBP01002328.1, from coordinate 89,042 downwards.
AGTCTTTCAGTACCGGATTGAAATGTGTGGATGGAGACAGAGGATGTCTAGTGTGTTGGCATATTTGGTGCCAGCTGGTAACTATGGTAGCAGCCTGCTGCAAAACTGCAGGAGGTCTTTCAGAGCGTTCCTAACCCAGTGCACACATACCGTCTTTAGGTACTGTGCAGGGGCTCAGACTCCGTGCATTACCTGGCAGAGTGTATCACACAATCACAGAATGTTGGGGATTGGAAGGGACCTCAAAAGATCATCTGGTCCTGCCCCCTGCCACAGCAGGATCACCCAGATCAAATCACACAGTAATATCTCCAGAGAAGGAGACTCCACAACCTCCCTGGGCTGCACATTTCAGTGACCCTCACTGTGAAGAGGTTTCTTTTCCTATTTATGTGGAACCTCCTATACTCCTGCTTACGCCCACTTCTGCCATCTGAGTTTTTTCTTCCTTGACTATTACAGAGTTCTTCCCGGGATCAGTTTTTTTCCAGAAGCTAAATGTCTAAAGCCCATTAGTCAACATTAGTTCAGCCTTAGACATCCATTAAATGTTTTCCTCTTCTGTTCTTAGCCATCATAGTTTCCCACATCCATTAAGAAAAAAGACCATCAGCAAAATTACACTTATTATTAACCCTTCCTCTTCCAATGAAAGGGTAAAGTTAAACCTTGGGTAAAGATACAATCCAGAAAACAGAGAGATAAAAATCATGGCTTTTTGACAGTCTGTTTTGAAAGACTGCCACCAGTTTACAGTTTCTTTCCTCTATGTAAGGGCAAGACATTTCCACTAGCACTTACGTCTGCATCAGGACTGTCAGCAACACTTTCTGAGGGTTTTTAATTTGTGAGTCATGCTGCAGAGCAGAGAGATGCAGAGAAACATCTCTACATAGCAGAAAAACAAACTTGGAATCAAACTGTTTCCCAGTTTACTTTACTTGACTGTAAAGGGAAAACGCAAGGTCTCAAATGGCATTTCAGTTATTTTGTCATTTATATTGAAAAAGAACTATGTTATTATTATGCCTCTTTGTTGGATTCTTGTAATACAGTTTATTTTTCATGCAGGCTTTTATATTGCAGCAGAGGGCACTGTGACCTTACTTAGAACTCAAGTGTGTTAGCTGGGCCACTTGAGCATAGAAAATCATACCACTTTTCCTCAGCATCAGTCTTTACATCACAGGGTTATATATACCATATTTATTTATCCTCTCATCGTTATGGCTAGAAGACTAGAAGCAAACAAGGAAAAGCACTTAATAGAATGAACATATTAAAAAAAAAGTGTCATTACTTTTCTGTAGGGAAAAATTAACTCAATAAAGGCTTGGATCTTCCTCTAGGGTAACAGAGTTTCCTACAGTACAACCCCTTGTGCAAACATTTTTGCAGAGACTTTACGGCAGCTACTGTATCAGTGGATAACAAAAAAACCACCTTCAAATCACCATACCTGACTGATGTGTACACCTCAATGAAGCAGAACCTGGTCTTCTTTGCATTGCCACCTACAATGGGCAAAAGCACCACACCTAGCTCCACGTTATACCAACGGTACACTAAGCACTGTATCTCTAGGATGATAGGCTGTCTGAGGGGTTGTCCCTGATTTGACAAATGGTGTGACCAGAATAACTCCTGTGTGAACAGGAAGCAAAGCCGTTGCTGCCAGTCGTACTTTTCCTAATTCAATTTATTCAGCTGCTTCACAGAAAACACCAGTAAAATGTTAATAGTAATAGAAAGAGATCTTTGGTGTGAGGCACTTAGGATAGCTGACTATATTCCCTGAAAAGCAAACCATTCGTTTTCTCAGGTGTGTCTGTTTGTAGCTCTTAACAATGAAAAGATGAAGTCAGGATAAAGAAGAGACTAATGTAGGCTAGTAACCCCGTCCTTTAAATTTTTCACAATGAATGGATTATATTAAAATTTTTCAGTGTCAGTTTTGCCTAGAGATGACATTTGTATTCCTCATAGATCGTACATTATTTGGCAGGAAATAAAACAGTTACTTCAAGCTCCTCAGCTAGGAAAGCTTATGTAAGTTATCTTTGTTCAGTTTTGATGTCAGTGTGTGTCTGAGGAACACTAATTTGTTTTCCAATAATGACCCCTTCCTTTGCTTCTCTCTCTGGAGTTAAACAAGCTGTTTTTGCAAAGCAGAAATAAGACCAGCAGTGCTGTTGAGTCCCGACTGATCAGGCAAAGGAAAAGGAATTACTCAGGTTTGCAGATTAGCTTAGGTAGGACTAAGGAGATGTACCACAGCTCCACATGAGAGTTGAGTTTACTAAATTTAATAGATGCTATGCTCAAAGAGCAGAGATGAAGAAAGGGAAAAGAGAAAAGAGAAAATAATTTTAGATCACCACCCCAGACTACGGTGGGCATGTCTGGCATAGTCTGACCGCCCCTTGATCCTCTCCCCTGTAGATTCCGTGTGTCACTGGCCATCTCATTAGTCCATCTCTTGGCATAGTTGTCTCCATGGACAGTGAGTCGTGGTGATGGGGTTGACTGACAGCACCTATCTCTGAGTTCTCTTCTACTGTCTACGTCAATGGGCATTTTCTTCCCCCCAGTGATGCAACAGACTCAGTATTTTGGGGACTTAGATGAAAGGGTTCTTTGGCTTGTCCCTGGGAAATGACAACCTGTCATATTCCTGCTGCATAAGTGTACCTCTTCAGAGGTGATTCAGGGCCTGCTTGTTCTGTTCTCGCCACAGAACATATATCTCTTCAAAATGCAGCAGTTTGGCCCTGACAGCTGCAGCAGTTCCCATTCTCCTGCTGTTCTCCCTGCTTATAACCATCTGAACCATTCTTTCTATTGTTTATCAGAGTCTGACAAATACTTAAGACTTCAGTGCTTCAGTTCTTTAGACTTCCTGGTCACTAAGGGATGCTGTGATGTTAGACATCTATTATTTTGTGATCCGTGATCAGCTCCATATTGTTGAACAGTTGGTGTTGGTTATGATCCAGTTACACACTGCCTATATGGAAAGATCTCTGGGAACATGAGGCCTTTTCTGGTTTACAGGCATCTAATGCCAGTTCTGGAAACAGGTAATACAAAAGGAGGGCTTTCCTGTGGACAACACAGTAGAGACCTGCCATGACGGAGTAAAATGTCCTAAGAATCGTTTCTAGCCCCATAGGCATATAACATACCTGGCAAGCACAGAAGATGTGCATTGTTTGTAGCCAAGGGTTTGTGGCAAGCCTACACATCACCTCACCGACAGATTGTCTTACTAGAAGCCGTCAGCAGAATCCTTCTAACGAGACAACTATTTCTTCAGAATGTACTAACAGATCTTAAGGTTAACTAACAGGCTACAGCGTCTCTTTCAGTGTCTATATCAATTACACTAATTATGCTGGCAAGTCTGAATATACTCATTCACTTAAACCATCAATGCTATTTAATTCTTTCCTTGAAATTGGTTTAAAGGGCTTAATGCTCTTCCATGTACAAATATTGCAAACTATGTGAGTGTGGCTAGGATTTTATTTCAAAATGGTACAAGGGTATTATTAGATTGTGATTATTTATTCTGTAATCACTTTCTTCATAACTTAGATCTGATAGCTGCGAAATTAACACCCTTCCAAACTGTGGTGTCTCATAATTTAGGCATAAGTTGCCCAGTTCTTCCTGACTTAATTCTGGTCTCCCCCTTTTTCCTTCTCCCCATCTTGAATACATTCCTGCAGACTTTTGGTTAGCCCTTTCAGCAGTACAGTTCGTAACAGATTTGTGTAACCTCTGCTGCTGTGTACACACACCGAGTGTAGCCATCTGGGTGAAAACACACACATTCCATTGTGCAATATAAAGGGGAAACCTAGCTTCATGAATGCTGAGGTCAAAGCAAACATATGCAGGCCAGGAATACTGTTATTTAATGGGACTTACTTCTCTAAGAAGACATTTGCTCTTCTCAGTATAAGCAAGGGTACAAGGCACACAAGGCTTTAGGAAAAGTCGTTAGATATGAATACTGGTTAAAGAGATGTTTTCTTTATACTGAGTCTTTGAAAGATTGACCTGAAAAGAGTGCCATGGTAAGGAGACTAAAGTCTTGAGTCAGCCCAACAACAGCTGCTTACAAAAGTACGTCCTTCAAACCCACCTTTTTACAGTCCAAGCACATGTTTAACTCAGCAGGCAATGCTGTGTTATAAACCATCTCAAACGCAGCCCAGAGCCAAGAGCAGCAGACTATGTTTACTTCAAGACATAGCTTTGTTACCCTGCAATGCTGATGGCTTATTCACAGACAATCACAGAACAGTAGGGAGGGATCCATAATGATCAAGTCCAACTCCCTGCTCCTTGCAGGACTACCTAGAAATAAACCGTATGACTAAGTGTTGCCCAAGATGAAGCCTGATAGACTTGGTGACATGACCACTGCCCTGGGTATCTTGTCATGGTAATCCTGTTTAGTACCACTAGAATCTGATGAAGTATTTCTGCGGGAAAGGCATCCATTTTGGCGTGTGCTGCCATGCGAAACTCTGTTTGTCATTCAGTTGTTCTGATTCTACATTGCAGCAAGAGGTCTGATGGTTGCTTTCACCACATCTGTCAGACAATCTGGTATTTCAATACAAATGTTTTTAAGCATGCTGCTTTCTGCAGGCAAGAGGTACTGTTCAGAAACTGAGATCCTGTGCACAAGACATGGCAGAAATTAATGCAATATAACGTTGTCACTCACTGCTCACATGCAGAATGCACTACCTGGCCATGTTCCTGTGCGACTTGATCTAGGGGATCCTGCTGTGGCAGGGGGATTGGACTGGATGAACTTTTAAGATCTTGTCCAATTCCTGATGTTCTGTGATTCTGTGACACCTATTCCCATTAGGATGTTCCTCTGAGGACACCCCATCACTTTTTTCTTTACCTTCCTGTCCTAGTACTTTATTGCCTCACTTTTCTGCATAGTATAGTTTTCTCTTATCGCATTGTACTCTTCCTTCTCCTCCCTTCCTGAATTCATGAAAGAAAACTGCTCCCTTTAATCCTTTTGCTCCATTTTGAAACTATTTTGACATAATCATGTGATCATGAATTTCCTGTAAGTTGGCATATCAAACATTGATGTCAGCCTTAAAAAAACCAGTAGCTAATGAACTTCAAGGTGTTCTGTAAAGGTGCATACTTCTGACCTTTAGAAAAACATTTGCTGTCAGAAGCAAAAGCGTTGGTGAAGATACAAGTTTTTCATGAGTCTTTTGGTTTGCCAAGATCTGTGCAGAAGTGATATATTTTGGTTGATAAAGGTCATGATTACATGAGCAGACCGAAAAAACCCTGCCTGCGTAGTTGTAATGCAGCACGTTTGCCAACTGATACAAAGGTTTCATTGTTTCCACAGTAGTTCATGCCCGACTTTAAGGGTTTTTGGCCAAGGTTATGTTGACATGTTATAGAAATAAAGGCAAATTTAGGGTAAGAGGAATCTCCAGTCTTTGAATATGCTTTTAAGTCCCACTGAAGTCTTCTTGGCTTCAAGAAGGGTGAGGAAACATCGCAAGACTGTGTACAAACATTTAAAGATTCAGTAAATTCTCATTAGATATTAGGAGAAAAATCTTCTTTCTGGTCTGCGGTCAAGTTTCATGGGCAGTTTATGGTATCTTTACCCTTGAAATTATTACAAATGGGCAAGTCCTGAGCAAGTTGCTTGACCTACCCCAGGGTGAGCAGATATTTGGATCAGANTCCCTCTTAAACCGAGGGGCCCAAAACTGAACACAGATCTTCTAGGGCCTCTCCAGCCTCGCAACCAGCCTTCCATTTCCTCTTGTCTCTTCTTCATTGAGGCTGAACCAGTAATTCTTCCTCAGCCTATCCTTGTATGGCAGGTGCTCCTGCCCTGTGACCTGGTCAGTGACCTCCATTGGTCATTTAGAAACTCTGGTGCTGGATAACCCCAGGCTGCCAGCACTTGACTTGGTGCCCATGATCCTATTAACTTTGCCCAGTACATTCTTGGCCTGCACCAGAGCAGTCAATCCCAATATCACTTTGATATCTCCCTGTGTGCAAAATATAGTGGTTTTTCTTAGTAAAACAAAACCCTTTCCACCCCTATGAAAATCTGTCACCTTGAACTGAAATTATTGAACTAGCATGCTAAATAAACTAAACATGGTTTTCCAAAATACTCTAACTACACAGCCTGACACAGTCTTCTGGATCAGCTTTATACCTATCTGGCAGAGGGACTGGACTAGATGAACTTTTGAGGTCCCTTCCAATCCCTAATGATTCTATGATTCTATTTTACAATCTCATAATATAATTTGAGATCTTGTGTGAAGACAACAGGGCAGCATACACATGGCAGTCTCCATTTGGCCTCATCTTAAACTGGATTTGAAAGTTTACCTCAGCAAAAACAGTAGAGGCACGTATTCAACGGTGGAAACGTAGAATTTTAGTAATTATCATTTTTAATGTTTTTTAGATAGCAAGAATGGCTACCTTGCACATACCTTTGTAAAATGTTTCAGTGAATGAACATCATTAAGTGACATTTATAGGGTATCATTAACTGTTATGTGGACCCAAGCCTTGAGATTGTGGCATAAGGTCAAAGTATAAACATCCAATCAGAGCTACATTAGCAGTCCAGTTCCTTTTTGGATAAACCAGTTTTATTTGTTTTGACTTATTTTTCTCTATTCTTGAAAGAAATTTACCACCATCTGTGAAGGTACGCGCACTATATTACAATCATCATCCACCCTCTTCTTGTAATTTCACTGTGATATAATAATAACCACAGCTGAATATGATTTGCAAAATAATTTCTACACACTTGATACTACATTTGATCTTAGTCAAAAGGCCAAGGACTGAGGGTGACGAGCACTGGAACAGGCTGCCCACGGAGGTTGAGGAGTCTCCTTCACCGAAGATGTTTAAGACCCACCTGGATAGGTTCTTGTGTGACTTGGTCTAGGTGATCCTGCTGTTGCAGGGGAATTGGACTAGATGATCTTTTGAGGTCCCTTCCAATCCCTAATGATTCTATGATTCTATAATTTTGGTTTTCTGGAGATATCAACTGTAAGAAAATAAACAGCAGAAATGGTGCATCCATGGTAGTCTAGGTATGTGAGTGAGGTGATGCCTGTAGAGACTGACATATAGGTTTTGAGGAGGGAGAACATAAAGTCTCAGGGACATCGCCTTACTTAGAGCTAATGTGAGAGTGAAAAGGTGTTTGGTCTCTTTCAGGAAAGCTTGGGTATCTGGAGAGTGAAAGTTCTCTTCTGCTAGAGGTAGTCTTTGCACAGCAAAGCATTTGGATTTTTTTAAAGAAACAACAGCCTCTGTGTTTTCTACCTGGTAAATCCTGTCTAGGCTATGAGGATTTTAAACAGAATGGTCTTCTAGGCTCCTCTGGGTTTTATTTTATTATTTTATTTTAATTCTTTTCCAAGATTGTGAAATATTGCACCGAGAACACATGAACAATAGGACATCTGCAAACAGGCGGTTTTTTGGTGACATCCCCACTAATGCCAGCCCCTGGGAAGCTTCCATTGTTCTGCATCTTGGTAGTGTGCTAAGACAGCTTTTCTGCTTGTCTCAGACATGAAGGGTAGGGTAGACTTTTTCAGTCACTGAACAGCAGCCTGTAGAGTTTGGAAACTATGTGGTACCTTTCTGGAGGTCTCAATGACAGAGTGTCTGTGCAAACCAAAATGCCACCTAGCTGCCTTCTCAAATCTTGGTCCAGACTCCTCTTTGCTTGAATGTGTTATTATCTTATAACATACAACTTTAAATATGTTATTAGAACAAGAGAAGAAGCACTTTGCAAGTAAATACATGATTTTAAAAGAATTGGAAAGAAGTGAAATGTCATGAGTGAATTGGGTTGTCTTTCCAAGGGATTGTTCTTCCTTCCTGATACATAGTTGGAAAGTGATCTGTGTGAACCATACAAGCGTCTGTCTCTGCTCAGAATTGAAAAGAGAGGTTAACTTTCTAGAGTCAAAGGACAAAACACCCCAGGAAGGTTTTCTTTGTCAACACTAGCCACTTTGGTTTTAATAATTACACAGAATCACAGAATGTTAGAAGTTGCAAGGGACCTCGAAAGATCATCTAAGTCCAACCCCCACTGCTGGAGCAGGGTAAGCCTACAGTGCTGTCTCAACATGTCCTACATGGGGCTTGAACCCATGACCCCAGGAATTCAGAGTCCCATGCTCTACCAACTGAGTCAACTGGTATCTCTTGGAATAATTTGAAATTTCTTAATAAAAAAATGTTGCTCCCAAGTTAGTGGTGGAAAAAGAAAGATTGTTTCTGTACTCACAGAATGTATCAGAAGTAGTATCTAGTGTCATTACACCTCATGCATCTCATCTCCAGCTGAAAGCACTAAGGATTTAAAGAAGTCTTGTACTTAGGAAAAATATTAACATAGGTGAAATTCAGAACTGCCTCAAGCAGTTTTGTATTTTTAAAAATTATTTAAATAAATATTATTGTCCAGTTCCCTTTGTACAAGATAAAAATCTCAGTGCAAAGGAAAGCCCCCTATTTTTCTCTCTAGTCAGACAGCTTTTTGGAGATGTTTTGTCTAATAGACCATCTGTAAGGCTACCATATGAATCTTTTCTGATACCTAATTTATTTGATAAAACAAATATGACAATGTTGTTTTCTTACTTTGATAACATCAAACTCAACTATTGTTCAGGCAACCCTTGGTGACAGGGACAGAGAGATTATATATGATGTTGGGTTGAAGACTGCAAGTGATGTCTATACTTGTTACACAGATAATTGGTCTGCCTCTTATTTCTGTAGTGAACACACTGTGCCTTTTAATACTAAAGTATATGAAATACAGATGGAGGACATCAGTTGATTTCGTTTCTGTAATGTAGGCAGTCTGTTCTTGCTTGTTTATAAATATACAAAGCATAGCAATCTTTAGGACACAACTGCACATCTTATTTACAGTTCTGTACCCAAATAACCAGTGCTTACACCACACTTGCTAAATGCACAATTTCTACTACCTTTTGTTTCACTAATGGAGAGCATAATCAGGTTTGTCTCATGCTGAAGGTACTGGTTCTGAATCAGGGACCCTGAGGTGCCTGCCCTGTGTCTCCAGACAAGTTCTTCTGCAATAATTAAAACTGATAGACTGGAAAAATATCCTGAGAACAGGACTAGCAGTTTCTGAGAGATCTGTAGGTCTTGCAGCACAGATGAATGACATCCTCTTTCTATATGACAGTGCAAATGTACCATTGGAGAAACAGTTCAGCTGAAATCATTTGTGGAAGAAGCCAAGTCATATGTCTGTGGACAGGAGTTGATGCATTGCAGAGATGAACCCCAGCTCTTCTCTGATCTTTCACACTCACCCGTGGCTCTGAGCGCAACCAGCCTTGGGCAAGGCTCTTAAGAAAACAGAGGAAACACATGTTGGTTGGTCTACACACAGATTGGAGATATGTTTGTGTTGATTTAGAAAGGTCTGTAGCTCTGTGGCTTGCATCAGTGAATTTATGTTATCATCATGTGGCTTTCCAACGCACTGGGTGATTGTTAAGATTCTCTGTTGGAAAATAAAATATGGAACATTGGCTAGCTAAAGAATTCTTCCTGCCTGCTGTTCTTCTATTTGCCTAAGATTGCTGAATCTTCTAATGAAAAAGGACACACCTTTAAAGTAAATCTCAGCTGGAATATTTTTGCTAACCTTAGAGAAAAGAAGAGGCAGGGTGGCAGCCTGGAGATTTCACTGAAACTAACACAGGTGCAAGCACATGTTGAGGGAAAGGCAGTTTAAGGCCATGTGTGGAGAAGCATTCTGCATTCAGTCAGTCTACAAGGAGGCCAGAGGGAAAAAAAAACACCTCAAAAAGTGTACCTATGCCGTGCATTTTCTCCATGTCATCTCAAAGTACTCAGAGTAGGATAGAGAGCTATCTCCCTCCTGTTGAAGAGTGAGCACTAAGCAGAGTTTGTGGGATGCTAAATGGCTTCACAAGACACAGGAATGGTGAAAAATGTATGTGAATATTGAAATGAACTTGAGAAGTTACACTGTCAAACTGGGATCAGTCTAGGTGTGAACTTTCCCCCCAAATCCTTTTCACTTTTATGTTAACAGCATCACCAACATTTTGCAACCTCCAGTAATTTTGGCAGCTTATACCTTTTATAAAATGATGTTGCTGTACAAAAACCAAACACCCAACAGAACCTTTAACTCAGGATTAAACTTGAGTTTTGAACCTATCCAAAACTTTGTGGCAATTCAAGGTCTCGGCTCTCTGCTCAGCCTTTTCTCGATAGCATCCTGTCCAGCTGGCTCTTCCATTTCTTTTAAACTGAGAATGTCTCTGTTTTTGCCATTTCTTCAATGTGCAAATCACGTTCAATCCGTAGGTACTTCAACAGGCAGCTGAAAAAATGCAATATTTTTAACTTTGGAAATAAAGTGGATCTCAACTTCCAAAAGGTTAATTTAACGTTTATCTTTTTCTTCAAGTTTTAGATGCCAAAAGACCATAGTGTCTTTTTTTCTCAGAGCTTGTCCAGCCTTGCCTTCCACAATTACCTACTTTTAGAATAGTGAAGACAAAAGAAGAGAGGAAGATGTTCACTCCATGCAAATTAATTTCTGCTCTCCTGATGGGTAATTTAAATGTCATGCTCTTCTGTGACAAGAGTTTTACTTCTTGTTTTTCATTTCGATGTAAGCTACACACCAGCTACAAAGTTTTAGTTGAGTGTGTTTGTTACAAACAGAGAATCAGTATCAAAAGAAAAGTTTCTGTTTCTGACTTCATAGAAGAGTCTACATCATATCTCAAAATTTCTTTAAATGAAAGGTATTTATTCTGCTTAAAGCTGAAAGCTCTCTTCATTACTTTAAACAGCAGTTGAAAGCACCAACTGTCCCTGTAACACTGTCACATCCTGATCGATCAGAGAAGAGCAAAGGAGGTACCCAGGTTCATGGATACGTTTGGGCTGAATTATGGAGACTTACACCATACGTCAAGTCTCAAAAAGTAGAAAAAGGGAAAACAGAGAAAATAGATACGAGATTAGAACATCACTACAGTTGTTTCTGGCACGCTCCAACTGTTCCTTCTCTCCTTGGCTCTGAGGATCTTTGGTGTCTCCATCTGCTTTCTTAGACAATTTCTCCATGCAATCAACTCCATGGATAGGGGGTGGTGACCAAACCCCCTTCACTTCTTCAGCTTCACAGGTTTTCAGTGTCTCCAGCAGTCTTTTTGTCAGTTTCTTGGCATGGTTGCAGGCTGGCTTGGGGGCTGAAGGCTCCCCAATAGTTTTTGAACTGTGCACTCCTTTTATCCTCTGGTGCCAGGGGTGTTTTCTTCACACCCAGTGATATGGGGGCCTTGGTTCTCAGGAACTTAAACAAAACAGCAGCCAGGAACTTGCTAGCATCATTCTGGTTGGAAAAGACCTTCAGGATCAACAAGTCATATTACCATCCCATATTCCCCCAGACTGCAGAGCACATACCTTTTTGCCAAGTGCAGGGCCTTCTTGTATTACCCTGCTCATAAGTTTTCTTCTGTTTCCTTGCAACCATTTGAGCCATCTCACCTGTTGTTATTCAGTCGGACAAACACTCAGCTCATAAAACCATATTTCTGTCTGCAATTACAATTTACACAGCATCAAGTGACTTTTGCCTACAGTAGGCTAATCTTACATGCCATGTGTCTTTTTAAACACCTGCCACTGTTCCCAGAACAGCCTCTGTCAATTCCTGCTGACTTTTAGGTTGGATAAAGCAGTTTTGACCTAATTCAAAGTTGCAGTGTATGCCTTTCAGTTATGCCCTGTATCTGGTGAACTTTAGAACTCACATGTGTGGTGAAGAAAGTGAAATTTATATATTAAGTCTTCCCAAGAGTAACAGCTGAAAGCTCTTGACTTTTTGTATCTCTGCAGGCCTGAAGGAAAACCTCATTTTCCAGAATCTTCAAAACTGTTGACTGTGTGGGCAGGAAGAAAGCTGGCAAAATCAAATGGTACAACAGCTTTTGTTTGCCTCTCTTTAGCCACATGATTTCTTCCAGCAAGTGTAAGGATGCTGCAGATATTCAACGTGTCACTTACAACTGTGTTTCCACACAGGATAGCAGTTGTTTACTTCAGAAACAGGTCAGAAGAAAATGGGATTACACTGTTACCTATGAGTCCTGCTCAGCATTAATTACAATAACAGAGGCCATTTCAGTGCAATTTTATTTTTCTTCAAAATATACTCTTACTTTTCCTCTTTTGTTGATCTTGTTCCTTCCCAAAACTGTCCTGAATGGTCCTTTCGTGCATCCCTCTGCATTCCTGGCACAGCTTGAGGAAGAAAGTGTGACTTTCAGAAGAGTAACTCATTCAGAAGAGAGCATTTTCCTACATGCATATATACCATAAGGTGACATTTCCTCTGAGGAGACAAAATTAAGCAAAGAAATATAAAGGCTGATGCTAGCATAATCTTTTCAGATTAGATCAGAGAAAACCTACCAATACAATCACTTTACAAGTCTGTAATGCATTCAGTGAGCCCTTGCCTTTGGCAATGCTCTGGGCTTGGTAGAACTTCATCTGGATGCACGAGCCCTTCCCCAGTACAACATGCTGCTTCCCCAGTACAACATTCAATTTCATTAGCTTAGGCACCTCCAACTGTGGAACTGTGTATTTACCACTTACGCTAAATAGGGCTCAGCAGCTACAGGTCGGATCCTTCTGTGCCTCTGCTTCATGTCTTTAATGTGTGTTTAGCATCTCTTATGGGTATGTTTCTGATGCCGGTGGTTACCCCTGTTCACACCTAGCATTGCTTCCCCTGGGTGGCTTACATTTATGCTCTGAAGCCTTATTTCCTTCCCTCTCCCACTTGTATGCACTCCCATTGCCTTCTCTTCCATTTGGACCAGTGTCTGTCAAGCTGTTGCTAGCATACCTGGGTAACAAGTGTTCCTGCAATTCATAGGTGTGCACAGTCATCACAGTGCTGGGCAAGAAATGAGGGCCAGTTTATACTGCAGCAATAAAATCATGCAATGTATTTCCCTGGAATCTAGAAGGCAGGAAGCAAAGAATGCAGGTGAAGTGGAGATGGCAGGTTAAGCTCACAGGAGGTGATTCACAGATTTGCATTTTATCTCTGAGGTTCCAGTGATTCCTTCTTCATATGAAGTATCAGTTTGGATTAAAAAGAGATATGGTAAATAATGCATGGTGTTGTTGGCTGAAAAAATACTGCTAAGTTCACTTCAAACGGCATATTCTATTATATTGTTAGATTTTCAGAGCCCTTCCTTTAGTTCACATTTAAACATGTAATATTTTCCAATTAAATGTGTAGGTAGGAATTATTCATTTTAATAATTAAAGCATTTCCAAAGCTCCCTGAAGAGAGTTACCATGGAGGACTGGACCCTCTGCTGTGAACACTCACAGCGTGCTAGTGTACAGTATAGGCCAGCTGCCGTCAGTCGTGCAGAAGCATGAAATCCAATCCTGCTGCATGTTAGCATAGGTTGCTATGTCTGTCTTTTCTGTGACTGCATCAAAGTTAAAGTTTTAGGTAGTTTTTGAATTCTGGAGCTTGTGGAACCTGCTGCTCAAGCATCCTCAGATAGGCTGCAAAGCTGACAATCTCCCACCACACGTTACGGTGAAGACTTCCCCATATGAATACTTTTAGCTTGTTCGTCAAGGACAAAAGTGAAGTATTTTATGCTCCAATTATTTCTCTTTTCTCTCTTTTGGAAAACTGGTAGTCCAGACCAGTGATGAGCTGGCATTGCCCCTTCTGGTAACTCGTGTTCTTGGCATGTTTCTCTTCTGCAATGATCAGAGATTAAAGACATCTGCTCCTTGTGGATATTGAAAATCTCATAAAACCCTGGAGAGGAAGGTTTAGTGTGGCATCCTTCACATATATTCCCTATTCTCACTGTTGTGTAACTCTTTGGCTGGCTACCAGTTTGATTGTGTGGCTGTCACCCTCCCACTAGAGATGGCTGATGCTCCCTGTTTGTGTGTGGGTACATGAAGTGAGACAGACTGACTGCAAAGTGCTTTAGAAACAAAAGGTGTGATACAAAACTAAGCTGTGCCTTGTGGCAGAACAAGGGGCAAACTGTGCAAGCAAACCTGCACAGGAGTTTTCATGTAGATATGAGAAAAAATATCTTTACTGTTTGAGCAACAAAACACTGAACAGACTGCCCAGGGCGGCTGTAGAGTCTCCTCTGGAGTAATTAAAAATCTGCCTGAATACAGTCCTGTGCAACGTGTCCTGGGCAATCCTGCTATAGTGGGCAGGGTTGGACTAGAATATCTCTACGAGATCCCTTTCAGCTATAATGGTCTGTGATTTTGTGATTCACTACACCAGAATATAACCAGTCCATATTCAAAGATATAAACTCCAGACTAAGTTTAACAAAATGAAGCCTGTCCAATAAAGAGTGAAGATAGAAGTTGCAGAGGCCACGTATCCTTCCAACACAATAAAACTAGTTTTGTTTCTATGTTGTCATAAATGAAGGAGGGAGAGGAACAGGGAACACATTAAGTTGCTGTGTTCTTTCAGACAAGCAGAGAAAATGAAAGGATAAGAAGTTTTCTCTATTTTTTTTGGTTACACAAAACAATCAAACCAATCATTTAGAAGAAGCAAAACGACACAGACACAGCCGTCGAAAATAAGTTTTATTGCAATTACAGGTGTCCTTGAACTATCTACCTCCTTACCTACAATTAGATCACTTAGCAGAGCTGATACCCTTTTAAAATGTGACAACAATCCAAACATCCTATATTGCTCTAGTGAATCAAAAATGCTGTAAAATATTCAGAAGTTTCTTTATCAGATTTTAAATGTTTATTTCATACCCTTTTATCTTTGGAATGCTTACAAATAAATTTCACAGTTTGTTTTCCTCAAGCTTTGACTTGGAGATGTATGAAAATCTATCAACATTTTATGGGGAAATATCCGCTGACAAAACTGAAAGGTTCCTGAGTAAGTTGGCTTAAAGTAATCCATTGGCATTGAAAGAATCCTTAGAAGAAGAGTTCTGAACCCAGCACAGCCTCACCAGGAAGAACTGAGAGAATGTTTAGTCTTGAAAAAAATCAGCTAATTATATAATTGAGCTGACAAAACATTCAGAGCAATTGTTTAGCCATTGAATTAACAACTAGAAACCAAAGTCTTATCTGAGTTTGGGGTAAACTCTTTTGAAATTCTTGAAAATTTACAACAGACAGTAAGGTCATTTCTTGTAACAATTGTAACATTCATATTTATTCTCCTCTGGGTGAAAAATCCTGTTTTTCCTGCCACAAAGGTCTTCCTTTGAAGGACATTTTATTGGTCCTTGTTTTCTAGTGCCTCATTTTTTTCCTGGAGAGTTAAAATATAGAATTAGATTAATTAATTAGCGATGGGGTTTGGAATGATAAACCACATTCTCCTGTATTGTCATAATATTAGTGTTATACATATAATACACACATCATATCAACATTGTAACTGATCAGTAACACATACACGTCTGTGAATGGAAGTTTGATTATGCGCTCTTGTATCTGACTGGAGCCACTGAGGTACAGGGTTTCAAATCTCACCCTATTTGTGCCTAGGAGTTAGCTGACACAAGTCAGCACTGCATCAACCAAGCCAAACTGAACCCTGGGCTGCATCTGCAGAGACATTAACCAGAGATAGAGAAGTGAGCATCCTACTCTGCATTGCACTTGTCAGTCCACATTTGCAGTACTGCGTCCAATTCCGAGTTCCACAGTTCAGGAAAGATGTAGACAGACTGGAGAGAGTCCAAGGAAAGCTATGAAGACAGTTGAAAGGCTGGTGAATCTGATTTTTAGGGAAAGACTGAGGACTTAGATCTCTTCTCCTTGGAGAAAAGAAGGTTCATTACAGTATTCCAGTACCCAAATAATGTATACAAAATGGATGTAGGCTTTCATGTCACAAGGAGCCACCTTTAGAAGGTAAGAGGAAATGGGTGCAAATTGGGAGAGGTCTTGACACAAAAACCAAATAGTTCAGGGTGGAAACAATTAGCCACTGGAACAATTTCTCCAGGGATGTGGTGGAGTCCCTATCGCTGAGCATTTTCAAGACACAGTTGGACAGGATGATAGATAACCTCATCTAGATTTCCTTTCCAACAAAGCATTGGACAACAAGATCTTCTGAGATCCTTTCCAATCTGGACTGTTTTCTCTAGTTCCATAATCCCATGATACCAGAGAATTTTTAAACAGCCACAAAAATATTTTGTTTTAGATAAGTCCACTTATTTTTTGGTTATTTTATTTTATCAAGTTCACAGCTTCCTCTAGAGCTGTCTTTTCTTTAAATCATTCCAAAGTTACTTGCGTGTGCAGGAAAAACCCAGTTTGTGATTATTCTGGTGTTTGTGAGATTTAATTTCTTCTACCTGAATCCATCACAGTATAACCTATAGTCAAGGTGGAATGTATTCCTCAAGAGTTAAGCCCATAGGCTTATCACTTCCTGGCTTCTAAGACTGTTTAAGGCTGATATTAGTGTTTCAAATTTTACCTAACTTTAAAAAAAGAGAATCATTGTTTTCAATACAAGTTTTTCTTGAATCTCCACCTGTCCTGTTTTCCTGAGCTTCATCTCAGTGGGAGCCTTTCAAAAGTGTTTGTCTGTGTAGTCATAGCTCGCATGACCACCATCGCATAGTAGAAATTAAAGTTTGTGTTCTGACTAAAACAAAAGTAAGGACCTACTGCATTGAACAGAATTGTTAGCAGTCCACTTAGTGGCACTTAGTTGCACCCTTTATTCTCTTTCTTTCACAATCGTGAAGATGGCAGCGTACTGTTTGTTGGCCAGTAATGGCAATAAATATTTTGCAATGTGTTAGTACTAATCACAAAAACGTACAGAGAGGAGACAACTGCTCACACTAACTACACTAACTTGGCCTGCTAGCTTCTAGTGTCAAGTGAAAAACTCTGAAATCGCTAAAGTTTAGCTCTAAAAGGCTTTGAAGTAGGTCGACAGGTGGCTGCCAGAAGAGGTTTTGAGGAGGTGAGAGGAGCAACCAAGAGGTGCTGGTCCAATTAGAGAGTTGAAACACATTTCTCCTCTTGGTGCGCTCCCTGCTAGCTGACAAAATAATTAGGATATATATATAGCCATTACTTACGCATTCCCCAATTCCGTGGTGCAGATCTGACCTATTTCGTCTCCATTCACCTCCCCCTCCACCCACTGCCAGCTGGCTACCAATCTGTGACAAGTTTTGCTCATTTGTTACAGTTGTGCAGGGTAGCCCTGCTGTGCACAGAAAAACAAACTGGCTCATTTCCTCTCTGCATTTCTACCCCATATGCGCAACATCAACACAAGGCTCTCTCAGACTATATTACTATAGCAACTGGTCTCGGATGTCTCTCAGATCCATTGTTTCAGCAAAAGCATTGAATGTAATACAAAAGATTTTCGACTGGATATATGAATCTCTTCCATTTGACCTTACTGCAGACTGTGCTACTGGGAAAAAGAGAAATTTAGAATTAATGGATCAGTAAGCTATTAGTTACCTGGTAACAAATAGCAAGATAAACATAAAACACACAAACATAACAATAAGAAAAATAATTGGTGCCTTTTACTTCAAACTCTTAGTTAGGTGAGATGTTGCACTTTACTTTCAAAAATTTTTTCAAAAATCAAGCAATTTCTAGCAAACCTTTTCAAAGCTACTTTTCAATGATAATACTTGTACAAGCTCTGAGAAGGGAGACTCAGGTTTATGAATTGGTACTTTTCTCACAGATGTTTAGTTATGTGATTATGTTCAATGATTCCTTGACCATCTGATGACTTGGCAAAACCATGTGTTCATAGATCCAATCCAGTATATGATTTTGGAAGAAAACTTCCTTAGTGTGCTTACTGTAAAGGTTCTGTCTGTGGGTGAGTATCTAACAGGACTACAATACAGTTTGGCCATTCTCACTGTTATTTTGTGCTTTATATCCCAAAAGAAACAACTTAGAACTCAGCCCATCAAAAACATTGAAGTGTACACCAAACATTTAAAAGACCTTGAAATGTTTTAATTTTTTTCCACTGTGCTACATACATACCACTGAAAAATCTTGCTTAACTAGTAACAAGTGCACAAAGCACTGGAACAGGCTACCCAGGGGAGGTTATGGAGTCTCCTCCACTGGAGAAGTTTAAAACCTGCCTGGATGTGTTCCTGTGTGACTTGGTCCAGGTGATCCTGCTGTGACAGGGGGACTGGACAAGGAAGATCTTTCGGGGTCCTTTCCAATCACTGATGATTCTATGATTCTATGAAAATGTTTGAAACACAGATATCGCTGCACAGCTGAAGGAGAAGAACATCATAAATACTACAACTAATTTTCTTCCATTGCCACAACTTAGAAGAATTTAAATTGTAAAGCGAGCACATCTTGACAGGACAATTAAATTTGTATCACTCATTGACTTTAGATATATATAAGGCAGCAGGGGTAATCTACAATTTGCATTATAAGATCTTAAGCTTGTACTGTGGCTTTTACATGTGAATGCAAAATCTTCATTATTTAGGTTTTCTTACCAAACTTTCTATCTTTTGTTTGAAAATAAACTAGGTTGTAGTTGTTCTTCTCTCCAGGATAAAATCTGGAGAAAGGTCTGTCACCTGCTGTTTTATCCACATGTTATCTTAGCTGTCAAAACCTTCATTGGAAGAAAATAATATGAGTGCAATGAAGAGGACAGAGACCTTTGTAGTTGTCCAAGATACTGTCTTTCCTTTCTTTTTTCTCAATAGCAATGTCATTTATCAATTTTTACTTTTTACTGTAAAAAAGTAGAAGTCTCTGCAAATAGACAAAAAAAAAGGAATTAACTTCCTTAAACATTTAATGAAAACAAAAAAACCACAGGAAAAAAGATGGAAATGTGGTTAAAATGCTTAATAGGTCTGGATATGTGGCTTCTGAAATAATAAATTTTGAGTGGAGACTCCTAATGTATAGTACATTTCAGACATTGTTTCAAACTCTTCTACACATTGTGCAGCAAACTACCTGAGACCACTTAAAAAACTGCCTAAAATTAATCACAGAATCACATCAGTAATAAAATACCAATATGAACAGCAATGTTTCCAAATATTGCTCTCAAGTCTGCAGATGGGCATCTGCATGTGCTCCAGAAGAAATTCTTGAATGGATCTAGTCTTTATATCCTGTTTTCTCAAGGCAAAATCATTGGCCTAACTTACAGGTGCAGAACATAGTGTTTGAGTCACTGGGTTTCTGTTCAGAATTTAAAGGGCACTGGGTCAACCCCTTTGGTGTGAAAATTCACGTGTGGATATCCAAGTGTGTGAATGGATGCTGTCTGCCACGTGTGCAGGCTGCAGTAGCTGCCTTTAAGAACCCAAGGATAGGAAAGAGGAGCCTGAACTCTTACACACCCCTGGGAAACAGCTCAGAAAAGTTCAACTTCTGCTGGGATCAGAGGGTAGTTTACAGGAATACACATTACACTGGGAGCAGGTAGCAAGGCTGTCCACCGCATGAAGGAAATCCTGCTGCCCATTTCTAGTGGTAGCCAATGGACACAAGAGATGCACGTTATGGTGTGTGTATATATATATATATATAACATGACTTCGTTTGGGGATCAGAAGCTGATCCTTGACTTCTGCGAAGAGGTTAGATTAACTACTGTGAGATGGGAGGGAAGTTGTAGATCCATTGAAGCAGAAAGGACTGCATTTGGCTTTGTTGTGTAACTTTGATAAGTGATGGAGCTCTTTTCTTCCCCCTCAGCCCACAGTGGTTATTTGAGAGCAGTGTGTGTTCTGAATATCACAGTCAGATCTATGTATGAAACCTGTATCTGAGATTCTTCTAGCTTCCTTGTATCTAGAATGATTTAAGGCTAAAATAAAAATGGACAAATTTGAGAAACTTTGTCAATTTTTAGACAGTCGCAGAAAAAAGAATCACAGGTCTGGGTTTACTGAGACAGTGAAGTTTTTAGTGTTTGATAAATTGAAATTAAATCTAGTCACACAATTTATGCTAAAAAAATTTCTCATGCTTATTACTGTTGCTGATCAGAGTATCACTTTCTACTTCAGTAGTAAGTAGTTTAATGTTATGATGCTTGTGTTCTTTTTCTGCCTGCAGTGACTTGAAATTTCTTGTAACTCCTTTGCTTGCATACAAAGGGGTGAAATGATCTGATGAGCATGTTGCTTTGGGGGGCAGCAAGCAACGCTTGAAAGCAGAGCTCAAGCTGTAGGGGTGCTTTGTCTGGTACCCTGTGACTCTCAAGATGTGAGAAAACAGCATCTTCTCAGTCTCGCTGTGACACTGGCAAAGCTGATTCACTACAGCCTTTTTTTATTCAACCATAAATAAATAAAGTGAATTGTTAAGTAACCACCAACTGTTTTATTGTAGTTTTGCCATTAGTGTGAAAAGTTTGCCAATTTATGCATCTAGAAGTAATGACCCCTACTAGGGAAAGAGGAAGCTCTTCTACAAAGGGAAACTCCTGTCCTTTCCTGAATTCAGTATTGTTCCATAAACAGAGGAAAATTAATCTATATATAGACCTAATGAAGTTGTGTGCCACAATGCCTTTCACATCAGTTTTAATAATCTGTGTAAATCATAGACTAAGAATCAACTGAGATTAGGATCACTTGTCTTTGAATCCAGCATTAGTGCTAGAATTAGGAAATTGATCATTTCATCTCAGGTGACAGGTGGTATGACTTCTTCCCTCCTCAGGTATCAGCTGCCTCTGCCGTTGATGAAACACTAGGGCTTACTGCAGGAGACAGCTTGAGGTGTGCATTGATTAGACTTCCTTTGTGCTCCTCAGCTCAACAGGCAGCAATGTCAGCGGAAAGGAGATCAGCTAAAGCCAGTCACGGGAACCTGTGGCAATGACAACACACAAGAACTCTTAAACTGCTGTGAGGGCTAACTCTTCTCCCTCCACCCCTGCTTTTTACTGCCTCCCTGCTGTAGAAATGCACAAGTGTTGCACTCTGCTGATAGACTTGAACCTGTCACATCTCCTACGTCTCTCAGAATGAAGGAAAGGCATCTGGATTCGTAACGGTTCATCTGCAGAGCATTGGCTACCCAGATGAAGAATAAACAGGCAAATTTGGTGAGTTTCCCATTCTATCTAAATGTTGGTGATTTTTTTTTTCCTTCTAAAAAGTTAATTTCAGATATTAGGATTGATCTTTCTTAAGACTTCGGGAACTGTCATGGCTGGAAAAGTCTGGAAAAGAAATTTGCTTCAATAGTTCCCTTTGATATCAGGTGCATTGTAAGGTAGAATGACTGTGAAGCCAAAATGCCTGAAAATATCAGTCTTCCTGGCTAATGTGCATCAGGGTACTGGATGCTTCATGCAGCAGTAAGCTGCACCTGGATTTGTTGCTCCAGGTAAGCAAAACAAAATCATGAATATAGAAAGATTTCCAGTCTCTTAAGTGAATTGGCACTGTCCATGCAAGTGAAGTGGTGGAGTTCAAAACTACCACACAGTTCAACAAAATGTAACCCTGATGAATTCATAATGCTTAAAAAATAAACATAAAAAATATCGAGGGTTTTTTTTTTTAAGGTATGAAAGGGTATTAGTGTATTGCCTTGTCTATTTTGACATTTGACCAGTTAGTGTTTAATTCATGCACAACTATTTGATCTTTGTAGAAGCAGATTGTTTCTGATTTTTCAGTAACAATCAGTAATAGGAAGTGTACACTAGACAAAATGACAACGTGCTTTGGCAACCCATTCTGTAAGCAATGTGCAAATGCCTTTCAGAGGCTGATGCTTAACTCTTGAGAATTTTGAACCTGGGACATTTGTTTTTTATTTCAATGAGATGTTTTCTTCTGAAGTTTTGCTCTGTTATTGCTTTGGACCTCACATTCAATAGTATAGAGAGGGTAATTTTTATTTGCATGCAGTAATAATCTTTTTGCAATTTAGGTGACAAAATCATAGGTATTTTCTGGACCTGTTACATGTATTTTGAATGAAACATACTCATATGACTAAAAATATACAAATAAAAGGAATTTCCCCCAATAAATCTAATTCAAAATGGGTTTATGGCTATGGTAAGTGATCTTACTACTTCTTAAAAGATAAATTGTAATGTGATTTCTATTGCTTCCTGTGCTTTCCAAAGCTTATGACCTTACCAAAACTCTTGGTTTAGAGGCACTGCTAAGTGAGGTAAGTGCTGAGAGCGTGAGTGGTATTATGGGTAGGGGCAGGAGCAGCTGTCGTTGAAAAGAATAGGGACTGAACACGAACCACATTATGCAGAATGGCTATTACAGCCCTTTGGCAGGAGAGTGAAGACCTGCTTTTTAGGTTTGTGGCTTAAAATTATATATAGGATTTATTATAAGGACCTGATTTTTTATAGTTCAGTAGTAGAACTACTTTTCTAATCCCACTGCGTCCACACAACTATAAACATACAAATGCCCTTTGAAAGTTGTTGGCTTTTCATAAAGTTAGCATGCAGAGAGTTTCTGATGTCATTTTTGTATGTTCTTGTGGTTTCCTATTTTAACGCAAAGAAAAGCACAAACCCAAGATATATGGTGATTTTAAAAATCCTATTCCTGCTGATTTCATTGTCATACTGTTCTTCACAGCAATACTGTTACGTCACAAACAGTGAAAGGAGGTAATAATCAACAGGAGAGGATGACTAAATCAATAAACATAAGTTCACATGAGAACAAAACAATACTGAAAACAGAAAAAAAATTAAACAACAGTGTTGTCCGATAGCAGGAATTCTTCTGAAGGGTGCAGCTCCTTTCAGAAAGGCATAAGTACATTTTAAAATGGCTATGAATGTAGTTTGGAAGGTTTAAATAACATAAAGATTAAAGGACTAACTGTTTGCTTATTAGACTCTAAATACTGAAAATTGTTGTTCTGATGAGCAATCATATACTCTCATGGTAAGTTCCTTTATTGTAAAAGAGCAGATGTACTGCTATATTTGTAAAGATCACTAGTACAGTACAGCACACACTAAAACATATTGAAAACTGTTAATCTTGTTTTAAGAGTATGTCTCGGAAAAATCATTCCCAATGCTATTGTAACTATATTGGCTGGGAATATAATTTGAAGACTCCTATTGTGTCAGGACACATCTACTTCAAGAAGCTGTCAAGGGTGACCAGGGTAACCAAGTTTCCCAGGGTCGCTCTGGTAAAGACTTCCCATGACTACCACAAAAAAACCCAAACCCAGAGCAATGCAGGGTTTTCAGCGTCATGCATTTCTGAAGTAGCTTTCCACTAAACTTTTCTTCTTAGACAGTGGGTCAACTTGTGTCTTCCAGCTCCATCTGTATTCTGAGCTCACTAGCTCACATCAGTAGGTGGAGGGTCTGCTTCAGGAGAACCCCCAGATGGCACCTCAAGGAGCATCTTTTCAGTACAGTCAGGACAAAACAGATGTGCACATTAGCCTTTCCATTCACAGAACCTAGACGGATGGCTGCCTTCCTGATCAGTACCAGATGGATAATTTTCTAGACAGTGGGCATAGCAGCCCACTTGCCTTCAGTGACTGTTAACACTGCCTTTTTCTATCCATCTGGGTATCAATCTGCTCCATCAATCTGCAGGTTGGATTGCCTTCCTTCTTTTGGAGCACGCCAGAAGTCAGTGCTGTTGCCAATGAGGTGTGTATCTCACTGGAAAATAAGTGCTCTACTATCAGGATGTTTCCCTGCCTAATACGCTGATGTCTGGCTCAGCAGAAGCTTGTGATAGCTCAAAACCAGCTGTGGTGATGGGTATCTGTGTGTAGCAGAGTGGTTGTTATCTCAAGAAGCATGTGTGAAGTCTTTATGGCATGTAACAGCCTCTCCTCACTTTTGCCACAACTGGCTGATTGCCGATGACATTGCTCCTTCCAAAACCTGTGCTCACAGAACTAGTTCTAGAGTTACAAGAATAGAGCAGATCATTGAAGTGCATGTATATAATCATTAATGATCTTGGACATGAAAAGCACAAAGAGTCACAGGGGGAAAAACACACATTTTGAAAGATACTGATCTGAAAGACAGAAGAGAGGCGTATTTTATGGATGACTGGGTCATTTACCCGATGTTTAAACAGATGCAGGTGAATTTTGGTTTGCCATAAATGAAGCCTTCTCTTAAAATATCATAGAAGTCAATAGTTTGAAATAGATTTTGGAGACTGGATACCTTCTATGGAAGAAAGGCATATTTTTCTTTTGATAAAGTAAAACACATTCTCTAGTCATTATTTTTAATTGGGGTTGATCCTTTTGTGACAGATGGTTACTCTACAATGGTTTCAGATGTGCAACATGAGCAAGGTGATGGTGTTCTGCTGAACTGAGGCTGCATCCAAGTTTGAAAGACACTCAGATTTTGAGAAAATGGTTCTACAGTGGGAGTTGCAAAGATTTTTCCTTCTCTAAGTAAATACAGTGTTGTACCTGTGTAATTTCTTTCATTTTTTCTTGTTATCTTTAAATTTTTTACTAAAAACAATGTCTAAAATTCACACAAGTGCTGAAAAAGTTACCAGGTCAATGAAGCTGCTTATTACATCGCTAGGGCCTTGATTACTGATGTCAAAGACTCTTTCCTGTAGACAGAGACTTTTGGCTGGTGCTTGCAAGCAATTACAACGGTGCCATGTACCGCGTGGATTGTGAGAATCCAGGGAGCTGCCAGGCTTGACCTGAAATCTCACTGCACTTAGGGCTGCAGGACAGAGCCTCCGTGAGCTCACATGTTCGCGATCTGCCTTTGCCCTCTGGTGGTCCGCTCTCGAAAAATCCCCTGAGCTCGAGAGATGCTTTAGAAGCTGAGGAAATGGCAGGCTTGTGTGATGAATGGAGATACAAAGAAGGGAAGATCTTGTAGACATCAAGACTATGGAGGATGCCAAGGGAGAGTCTCAGATAGGAAGGTTCGGTTCTCCTTCTTCTAGGCAAGCCTAACAAGAATGTTGCTTTAACAAGGAATTTTGCCGCTCTGAGCAATGCTTCTGATACAAACACTTACAGCCGAAACCCCTCAAATATTACTTTAGTAAATCTCAGTTTCCTACTTGATTGTGAGGTGATAACCCAAGGAGGCTTTTCTGTTTACCAGTAACAGGGAGAGCTTTTGGGAATTAGGTACTTTAACTGGCTTTCAGAAAGCTGACAGTATCACTTAGGGGCTTTCATGAAGTGTGGCCAGCCTTTTATTGAACAGGCAGAGTTATTCTGATGGGAGGCAATTGTTTGATTTTTACCACCTGGGCAGTTTGTGTGTTGGCAGTCCTATATGTGTGGAAATTAAACGTCTGCTTTGTCTCTTGAGCTATTTATAGCCTGTAAGACATTGGTTGCAATATAAATCCGGTGTCAAGCAGTAATTAGAATAAGTAATAGTATGCTGTGGTTTGAAAAGGAGAATGGTTGTTATGCATAATATTAAAAAAGAGCACCACTTGAATATCTAGATGTAGCTTTATGTAATTTTTCTGCTGCTTTTTGTGCTAGTTTAAATAATGGACCTTGGTTTATTAAATGTTTTCCAGAGAAAGTATGGAGGTTTTTTTTTTACCATGCTAACAGATTCTTCAGTTTGGAGGAGAAAATTTCAAATAGTCATTACTATAACTAGTCATATAAAGAGGCAAACCAGGTCCTCTCTTTTTACTTGTTCCAGCATTCAGAAGCAGAACACTGACACTCAAATGAAAATCAATGTACTTAGAGTGGACATGCAGTTAGGGTTAATCTGTGAAATAATTCTTTGTGGAAAGATCACATGGGAAAATAGCTACTAAGAAAATGTCTATATGAGCCAAAATGAAGCTGACTATTCCATCAGAACAGGGTACCACAAATATTTTGTACCAATGGTAGGAGAAAGAGTAAAACTGGAATAAACCTATTTGTGAATATTTTTAAGTCAATAAGACCTTTCTAGATCTCAGCCTAAATTCTACAAGTTTAATTGTTAGAAACAAAATAAAAATTACTTCTATCCTACTGTAAAGGATCCACACTACTTACTATTAAAATTTGTGTCATACAATTATAGCAAACAGGAATTTGTCTTAAAATGAAATATATCATTACTTGTTAGAACTAGATAATCTCTAAGATCCCTTCCAACCTAAATCACTCTATGATTTTAAGCTTATATGATCATTAGAGCTGCTTTAGCAATTATAATTTGTATTTTGGGAACTCATTTACACACTTGAAATGGCAAAAATGTTCACGTTTATTAAATTAAAATGCTGGAGAAAAGAGTTAACCACTTCTTTAAATATCCACTCAAAATACAGCTTTGCTTTTTTGTCAATCAGATTCTAAATGCCACTCACTTTAGAAACGTTCTATTCCCAGTTGAAGATGAATGAGCAACTTCACAATCTTTCTCTTTTTCTCTTCCTTAAGTATTTGTGGCTTTTTAATGAGTATTTTCCTCCTTCAAAGGATAAAGTAATATAAAGGTTACCAATAACTGCAAGAGTCTAGGCTTGCGAAGCAGACAGTAGCACTGGATTTGTCAAGTTATGGGGTAAGAATATCACATATTCTTTACTACAACTGTTACTACTGTACTGGAGCACTAGTTTTGGTAACTAGTGCAGAGTAGAGCGGGAGAATCACTTTCCTTGACTGACTGTCAAAGCTTCTTCTGATGCAGCCCAAGACATGGTTGGCTTTCTGGGCTGCAAGCTCCTGTTAAAGTTCTGGTCCGCCACCACCCCCAAGTCCTTCTCCTCAAGGCTGTCCTGAATCCTTTCTCTTCCCAACCTGTATTTGTGCATGAGATTGCCTCGACCCAGGTACAGAACCTTGCCCTTGCCCTTGTTGAACTTCATGCCGTTTGCATAAGCCCACTTCTTGAGCCTGTCAGGGTCCCTTTGGTTAACATCCATTCTCTCCAGTCTGTTGCCTTCACCACACAGTTTGCTGTTGCCTGCAAACTTATTGAGGGTGCATTCAATTCCACTGTCCATGTTGCCAACAAAGATGCTAAATAGCACTGGTCTGAGTAGTGCCCCTTGAGGAACACCGCCCTTTGAGGAACACTTGTCACACCTCTCCATTTGGACAGTGAGCCCTTGATCACAACACTTTGGATGCGACCATACAGCCAGCTCTTTAGCCAATAAGTGCTCCGTCCACTGAATCTATATCATTCCAGTTTAGATATCAGAATGTTGTGTGGGACAGTGTCAAATGCTTTGCACAGGCCCAGGCAGATGACATCTGTTGCTCTGCCTTTGACAGCTGAGACTGTAACCTCATCATAAAAGTCCACCAAGGTGGTCAGGCAAGACTTGCCCTTGGTGAAGCCATACTGGCTGCCACCAATCACCCCTTTATTATCCACTTGCCTTAGCAGAGCCTTTTGGAGGATCTACTCCATGATCTTGACAGGCACAGAGGTGAGATTGACTGGCCTGTAGTTCCCTGGATCTTCTTTTCTTCCAGTTATGAAAATGGGGGTTATGTTCCATCTTTTCCATTCAGTGGGAACTTCACCTGAGTATCATGATTTTTCAAATATGGTGGACAGTGGCTTTGCAACTTCATCCACCAGCTCTTTTAGGAGCGTGAATGAATCCCATTTGGTCTCCTGGACTTGTTCACCTTCAGGTTCTTTAGGTGGTCTCAAACCTGCTCTTCACGTACAGTGGGGGGATCTTCCCTTTCCCTGTCCCTGCATTTGGCATGTGACCAGAGTCCTCGCTAGTGAAGACAGAGGCAGAGTATTGTTGAGTACCTTGGCGTTCTCTGTATCTTGGGTGACCAGCTCTCCTGTTTCCTTCTGGAGTGGGCCTACATTTTCCCTAGTCTTCCTCTTACCTACAGAGATTTTTCTTGTTGCCCACCCCTTTTGCAAGATCCACTATTCCCCGTGCTTTTGCTTTCATAACCTGATCCCTTCCTTCTCTGACTACTTCCCTGGTAATCTGTCCTTGCTTCCATTCTCTGTAAGCTCTGTTTTTACCCCTAAGGGTATCCAAGAGTTCCCTGTTCATTGCAGGTCTGCTGGCACTACTGCCTTCCTTCCTCTTTACTGGGACACACTGGTCCTCAGTTTGTAGAAGGTGATCCTTGAAAAAGGACCAGCTTTTCTGAGCTCCCTTCCCATCCATAGCTTTGTCCCGTTCTACCCTACTGAGCAGATCTTTGAGAGACTGAAGTCTATCTTTTTAAAATCAAGTGCCATGAGGTTACTTCATGCTTTTCACACTGCCTTGAGGATCTACAATATCATGGTCACTGCAGCCTGGTCTACCATTAAGTTTTATGTCACTCACCAGCCCAGCTCTGTTGGTGAGTACAAGGTCTAGCAAAGCTCCCTTTCTGTTTGGTTCCTCTACCATTTGGAGGAGGATGTTGTCATTAATGCACTCCTGGAACTTCCTGGAATGCTTTGCTCTGTTGTTCCTCCAGCAGATGTTAAGGTAGTTGAAATACCCTGTGCTGACCATGGCTTGCAAGTGAAAAACAGTTTTTGTCTGTTTAAAGAGGGCCTCATTTACATGGTCATCCTGGTTGGGTGGCCTGTAGCAGCCCCTGACTATGATATCACTTGCCCTATCTTTCCTTTAATTCTGACCCATAAGGTCTCTGTCAGTTCTTCATCCATCTCCAGGTGAAGCTCCATGGACTCCAGCTGGTCACTCATGTAGAGGGCAAGTCTTTCCTCTTTTGCCCTTCCTGTCCTTCCTAAACAGTTTGTACCCAGCCATCCCCACAATCCAGTCATGGAAGCCATCCCACCACATCTCAGTGATACCAATAATATAATAGCCCTGAAGGCAGGCAAACATATAACTCCTCTGATTTCTTTCCCGTGCTTAGTGGATTGGCATGGAGGCATTTGAGATGTGCCCTTTTCAAAGCAGTCTTACTGGCAGGCCTTTTAACTACCCAAACACATGCTTTCCTGTTGGCCTGCGATTCTTTTCCATGTCAGAGCATCTGTTAGTGTTTCTGGCTTATATATGATGGATGTGGGGTGAACTGAGGATCCCCTTCCCAACCCTCCATAGTTTAAAGCTCTCCCTGCTAAGTTAGCCATCCTCTGGCCAAATAATCTTTTCCCCTTCTCTGACAGGCAGATCCTGTAAACCCCCAGCAGATCAAGTTTATCAAAAAGAGCTTCATGGTCAAGGTAACCAAAGCCCTGATTATGGGACCACTCCTTCAAACATGTGTTGACTTTACTAATTCTGTCTGCCCTTTTCCTTTGACTGGGAGGATTGATAAGAACAATACCTGAATAACTGAATGGTTAGATTCAGGGAAACCAGTGGATGTGGTCTACCTTGACCTTAGCAAGGCCTTTGACACTGTCTCCCATGAAATTTTAGTGAGCAAGCTGAGGAAGTGTGGGATGGAAGAGCAGACAGTGAGGTGGGTTAGGAACTGGTTGCAGGATAGAGTTCAGAGGGTGGTGATCAATGGTGCCAGGNCTGGAGAGGGTCCAGCGGAGGGCTACGAGGATGATTAGGGGACAGGAGGGCATGGCGTATGAGGAGAGGCTGAGGGACTTGGGGCTTTTTGGTCTGGAGAAGAGAAGACTTAGGGGAGATTTGATCAATGTTTATAAGTATCTGAAGGCTGGCCAGGAGGGGGGGGACAGGCTCTTTTCACTTGCTCCCTGTGACAGGACAAGGAGCAATGGGTGTAAGTTGCAGCAGAGGAGGTTCCGCCTCAACGCGAGGGGGAACTTCTTTACTGTGAGGGTCACGGAGCACTGGAACAGACTCCCCAGGGAGGTCGTGGAGTCTCCTTCTCTGGGGACTTTCAAGGCCCGCCTGGATGCATTCCTCTGTGATCTGTGTTAGATAATTTTGTCCTGCTCCGGCAGGGGGGTTGGACTCGATGATCTCTTGGGTCCCTTCCAACCCCTAACATCCTATGATACCTGTGCTCCCAAGTCCTTCACAACTTCTACCAATATTCTGTAATCTTTGCTTATAGTTTTCATGTTACCCTTATCATTGGTGACCACATGAAATAGTAAAAGAGGATAGTAATCAGAAGAATGCATGAGTTTTGGCAATCATTGAGTGACATCCTTAATTTGAGACACTGGTAAGTTACAGATCTCTCTAGTGAGCGTTTTAGGTTTGCAAATGGGACCCTCAGTGCCCCTGAGAAGAGAGTCTCCTACTACTATTACCCTTCATTCTTCTGGGCACTAGTTGTTATATGAGGAGGTGAGTGGGCTTCCCTCCTCTGCTATGGTAACTTGCTTTGCTTGGATTTTTCTTTCCTGTCAGTCTGCAGAACTGCAAAGTTGTTCTACAGGGACACCTTAATAATTTTAAAATAAAAGAATAATCTGTTTCTAACTACTCTTCGATATAACTCCAGTTTTCCCAGTAGGTGTCTTTAAACCCAATATTAACAGCGGAGAGCTTTGAAGAGAGAGAAAAAAGACTTTCCATCTCTAGTGTATAGCATCTAAAACCACACAGAAATAATTGTGAAAAAAAAAATGACAAATAGGCAAATGAATCAAAATACAATAAGTAGAAAATAAGGAAAAATTAAATAAAGAATTGCATAAATTTTGTAATTAGATTACCATATTTTGAAGCCTGAGCTGTTGGAGGGAACTAAAATGTGTTGAAAATTTTAAGTAAGGAAAATGGTTTTCACAGACACTCGAGCAGATAAGAGTAAGACAGTGAGAAGAGAAAATTGGGACTGACAGTGAGACCTGCAAGACCCAGCAAGGAATCAAAAGACAGCTTTCTGCACTGCTTGAATACCAACAGTTTCTGCAAACACCTAATTGTGTGTAATTCGTGTTGGAAGGGCAAGTTCATTCTCCCCATTCTGCTGCAAGTGCCTGCAACTTCAGCCTGGCTGGAAAACCCCTCACTTTTAATTTTAGCTCTCTACTTCTTCCCAGTTCTATGGTTGCTGTACAAAATAAGGTAGGGACAATACATTCTGCAGTAGAGTGAGTTAAGCTTAGTGATGCTTTCCATGTCACAGTTTAAATCAACATCCAGTATATCTTACCAAAGTATCCAAATTAGTAAGAAATAGAGTCACAGTTCCTTACATTTTCAAACACATTTGCTGAAGATTTGAGATGAATCGTAGGGTGCAGCTGTTTAATCACAAACAATTATAATTACATAATGGATTGTCATTTATGTAGTGCCAATTGGCGGCCTGATCACTAGATTATTTCTGGAGATTCTGATTTAAAGGCTTTTAAATATTCTAGTGTGTGTGTGTGTGTAGTGATTGTAGTGATACAACTCTCATTTTGTGCAGCTTACTCATTTATACACTTCTGCTAATGCAGGGAATAAAAATTCTAGTAAGAATTTCTACATCTCTAAGCCTTTGAATTCAGGATACTTCTGCTAACCAAAAAATTCACCAATTCAAAATAATCCTGTGAGAAACCTGGAAAAGACTTTGGCCTGATATAAGCCTCTTGGTAACACAGATTAGCCGGATTTCGGTCTGAGATGGATTCAGTCCTACATAAGCCTACATGGACCAAAAATCCTCAAAAGATTTTTATGGTTCTGGGATGAAATGTCTTCCTCCTTTTCCTCATAAACAGGAAAGTCTGATGCAGAACTCAGTAGCTGCATTAGCATATGTAAATCCTATCAGTTCTTCATATTTCGTACTTAGAGAATTTTTCTTTTACTGTCAATATCCTACTTTTAAAAAAGATTTTTTTTTCTGTTAGAAACCATTACTTTGGAGCAGGAATAAATTTGTAGATTTGTAAAAGGAGTACAAGGAGCGGAGAATTTTCTCTAGAAGTGTCTAAATACACACTAAATACACACTAAATACACACAAATCTGAACGGTTTGGCTATGTTAACCTATTGTTCCTGTGCAGACTTGGCTCTCCCCATGTTGTCTTTCCCACCAAAACTGGTGAGAAATTGTGTTCCAGATGAGCAGGTCTTATTCAGTTAGTCTTCACAGTAGTTATCATACAGATACTATGATTATACCCTTCCCAAAGTAGTGTTCTTGACCAAAATTTGTTACGAAATGTCATCACAAGAGAAGGGCTTGCTCCACTCAGCACTACCAGTCATTTGGCATGCCAAGATGAGGTGTTTGCTCTGCCCAGGTTGATGTGGCTCAAGTACATCTTGTGAGACTCTGGAGAGCCCTGTCCAATGATCTAAAGCTGGTTTGGGCACAGACAATACAGAGAAGCCCTGCTTCTTCTTTCAAGCTCTCCCATTGCGCAAAGTGAAGGATATAGAATGCTGGATGTTCTCAGGTGGGTTTTTTCTCCTACTCCTTATGCTACAGAGCCCTGTGCTCTCCCAGACAATGTTTTATCCAAAATTCCACAGTTCTCTGCCGCTATGTAGAGCACCTTTTGTTTTTTTTTTTAAGGTTTTAAATCTGGAAACTAATTCTGTCTTAAAGGAGAATGTGTTCAATAGAACAAAGCTGTTTTTTTTAAATGCATGTAATATGTGATGTTTTAAACTTACTTACAATAATAAGCTTTTTTATGGAGGCTCTGGTGTACAAACTGAATCAGACACTTGAATGGATTTCTAGAGCATTAAGACTTCTGTAACTCATTGACTTGTTAGAAAATCCCTGATGCAATGGAGTAACAGTAAGCAAATCTAAGTTATTTCCTCTTTGCTTAAAATAAGGATCTAAGAAAATCATACATTTCTGAGTTCATGACTTTGGGAAAGAGAAAATTGTCTTTGTTAATGCCAAGGATTCTGCGAACCACCTAAAATTGTAGAATCATAGAATCATTACTGACAGGAGGGGAGCTCGAAAGATCATCTAGTCCAATCCCCCTGACACACCAGGGATCACCTAGACCAAGTCACACAGGAACACATCCAGGTGGGTCTTGAACATCTCCAGTGAAGGAGACTCCACAACCACCCTGGGCAACCTGTTCCAGTGCTCCGTCACCCTCACCATGAAGAAGTTCCTTCTCAGGTTGATGTGGAACCTTCTGTGTTCCAGCTTACAACCATTGCCCCTCGTCCTATCACTACATGACACTGAGAATAGCCCGGCTCCATCCTCTCGACACCCACCCCTCAAATGTTTGTAGACATTAATGAGGTCCCCCCTCAGTCTCCTCTTCTCCAAGCTAAAGAGACCCAGCTCCCTCAACCTCTCCTCATAAGGGGGGGTGCTCGACCACCTTCATCATCCTCGTTGCCCCTCGCTGGACTCTCTCCAGCAGCTCCACATCCCTCTTCAACCAAGGAGCCCAGAACTGGACACAAGACTCCAGGTGTGGTCTCATCAGGGCAGAGTAGAGGGGGAGAAGAACCTCTCTTCATCTGCTAACCACCCCTCTTCTGATCCACCCCAGGATGCTGTTGGCCCTCTTGGCCACAAGAGCACATTGCTGGCTCATAGTCATCCTGCTGTCCACCAAGACCCCCAGGTCTCTTTCTCCTAAACTACTCCCCAACACGTCAGTCCCCAGCTTATACTGGTACCTGTTATCACAAATTGGGATGTGATGTTAATGTGTTAATGTATACACTTGAGTGTATAAGTTTGTGTGTCTACAAAATATGTAGGTGACAGAATAGCGCATGAATCTCCTCATGACTGAAATCTCATCATTAAAACAGAATAAGAAAAATAAGCATTTGGCTATGCGATGTATTATCTGCTACTATAGGCTTTAATTAGAGCTAACTATTCAAAGTGGAAAGTTCCATAAATTTCCCTTGTGCTGTAACAAACCTACATTAACAAAACCAAAACCAATAACAATTAACACCCCCCTGAAGCCATAATACATTTCCAAATCTCTGTGGCAAGAAAATCTGTGATTTAAACTAGACTCTTTAAATTATCTGTAGGTAAGTAAGGCACAATACAGTACAGGGACATTCTGTTAAAGAAAATGTTCCTGTATGGATCTGGATTTTCTCTCCTAAGTTTTACAGTGAGGGCAATTGTAAAGAATAGCAAGTGGTTGTATTTAACTCTGCCTTTAAGCCTCAGATTTTGCTCCTTCATACAATTTGCTGTAGCATTTAGATGTGGTTTTTAAATTTTATTTACTCATCCTCTGTCTTTCTACTGAAGAATCCTCTTTCCAAAAAGGTTTGGTCAAAAGAGTTTGGACCTAAGACCAATTTTTGTTGCACAATGCACCAAAAAGTACTGCTGTCTTTTCTGGTATATATTTTTTCCAAACAAAAAACTTAGACGTCTATTTTAAAAACTAAGCATTTCGAGATAAAAACATTTCTTGCAAATTTACACTGGTCTTGTGATGTATGTTCCATGTTTTCTGCTCTTTTGCTGAAGAATTACAAAGAGAATGTACAAAGAGAATGTAGTTGAGCAATTTTGTTTCATTTAACTTCAAAACAAAGGTGGCTTTAAAAATATTTTAATATCTTCTGCCTGTTAAACTTGACTGGAACTTGTGCGTTTGGGTTTTTGGTTTTTTTTCCTGTCCTTTTCTCCTTTTTATCTCTCAACAAGCAGCAGTAAAACTTACTGATGGTGGTTGACAGAGCAAAGTTATTGCTGCTTTTGTAGAGCACGGGTGAGACCAATAAACCTGCTGCATGCTGTAGAAGAAGAGCGTTGCAGGCAATTTTTTCACATCAGAAATGTAGACCAAAAAAAAGGTGGAAATATTTCCCTTGACTTTCTAATTGGAAACGGTAGAAATAGGTAGTAAGGGCAAAAGTCTTTTCCCATTCCCAGTCACTGCTCCAAAGCATGCAGAGTTTCACATGAGTTACTGGGTTAATGTATTAACATGGCTGGCTTGCTGGGTAATTGTTTGGAGGGGAGAAAATGTGGGTGCCATGGAAACAACAATCATCCAGGGATAGGAGGGAGATAAAAACACCAGTGTATACATCTACAGGTGTATCCATCTGCAGATATTAATGCTGGTAGAAGGATTTATATAGACTTATGTATTTGTTTCATTAACAATTGTAGTAATCAGTACAAATTTGATGTTACACAGCTACAGCTTATCTTGAATTTACCAAAGGACAATTAAATCTCTACATAATATAGAATCACAGGATGGTAAAATAGTTTGTACTGGAAGTGGCCTTAAAAGACCATCTAGTTCAAATTCTTCCCGTTGTGGGTAGGGATATCTTCCCCTAGATCGGGTTGCTCGAAGACCCATCCAACCTTGAACACTGCCAGGATAAGGCATCCACAACTATTCTGGACAACCTGTTCCTCACCAGTCCTACAATAAAAAATTTCTTCCTTATATCTAATCTAAGTCTTCCCTCTTTCCACTTTAGAGCCTTTACCCCTTGTCCTGTCGCTAGACTTCATGTCAAAGAGTCTTTCCTCATGTTTCTCCCTGGATGAGATGAAGCTTTAGGGCATCTGTGGGTGGGTGCAGCCTAGCTCTGCCTTGCTGTAATTTCATACATTAGGCACTGGAAATGAAAAGGAAAAAGGCTGTGAGAGATCTGTCTGCCCCCTGTGCCTATTCCCACAGCTAACTTGCGCTTTAGAACCCAATCTGTACATGAGGATAAGATGAGGAAAGAAGTCAGGGACAAAAAATAGCTAATGGAATCGTTGTCAGGTACCTTTTAGTAAAGTCTTACTCTGTGTACTGCTCAGGGACCTCTTGCTAAAGAAAAATCTATAAGAAATGAATTTATTATAACCAGAGGTTCATATAGGCAAAGTTCTAGTACAGGATAGGATTTGGCCTGTCTAGAATTTTTGCCCAGAGTCAAACTACACACATTCTTTCTTACATATGGTTGTCTTCACCTAAAATTTCAAGTTTACCCTCCTACAATGCAACCTTTTTAGACCATTTGCTTCATTATTTTGCTCCTGTGCTAATTACTGCCATATCCACATCTGATCTGCAGGCAAGGTTTTAAGTCACAAAATTTTAATTTTCAGTCTATCAACAGTTACCGGGTTGGGCCTGACCGACTGTATTGCCTGTGGACTGAAGTTGCTGGATATCTAAAAAATATAATTGTATGTAGTTGCTGTGGTAAACCTATTCCTGAAAAGGCAGGGAGCTGTTGTTATAACCAGAGACTATCTCTTTCTTTTGATTAATGGATTTTTTAGGTTAGGATTTGCTCAAGTGAATTTTTTATTTTCTAAAACAATTTTAATATGGAACATGTGAAGTTACATGTTTTCATGACGATAGCGTGCAAGCTGCTGTTTAATATTCACAGACACATCTGTTTCAGTCTTTTTTTTATTGCTGCAAAGTACACACTGGCAAGAGAGATGGGGTATAAGTTCTCACATCTTTTGCACCAACATGAGGAAAACAATTAATTGGATAGTCATTAAAATCTCAAGATCTGCAGTATGGAAAGATAATCTTTGAAAGCAACCAGTTTGGACAATGATCAGCTCAAAATTAATGAAAGGTTTCATTCCCCTGAAGGCTGATCCAGGTATAAATATCTCTTCCAGGACATGATACAAGAAAGTCAGATCATGCTCAGTGGAATCCCTGTGAGAAACTTTTCTCTCAACCCGCATACACCAAAGCAGACACAGTGGATTTTTTCCTTAGATGTGGCATTCAGCTCTGTAGCAGCTGGCACTCTTGTAGTGTATTTTCCTGCAAATGCCAAAGGAGTTTCATAGGCAACCTTAGTCGTACCAGGGTTCTCTCTTGTGTATTTCAAACCATGACATAGACAGAAGGCACTCATGGCATAAATGTTACTTTCTGTTTTAAATGAAGAGTACAGGAGATCTATTTCATCCTCTTTCTTGTCTAAATCCTTGCAAATGTGGGCAGATATGCTATGAGAGCAAAGTGTTTTCTTCCAAAATTAGTGGGATTTAAAGATGAGATGGGAAATTGTTGTTTTATTTGTCTAAAGTATTCGAGTAATCAACCAAAACATTTTACTGGAGACGTGATGAAGGCTTCTAAATGAGAAAGACTAACCACCCAAGGCTTAAATTATAGTTGCTTACCCATTGCAAAATGCTTTTTGTGTTGAGATCTATTCAGAAAATTTGTCTTAGTCCCATTATTGCCATATTAGCCATCACCCCTTGCTGATGTCAGCCACACTCTGCACTCCCACTAGAGGCTTGAAGTGCAATAAGCTCAATGTAGGCATGAAGATCCCGCACCACAGAAACTTCACAGGATCATAGGTGCTCAGGACTATGAGAGATCTAGGCCAGAAAATCTAAAGACTTGTTCTTGCGGGTAGCTTTTTCTGAGTCACTTCACAACAGATCCCAGAGAGTTTAGGCCATAAACTCCAAGTAAATGACTTGCTTTCCAGATGAGCAAATCTGTGTGGGCCATGTCCTAGCCACAAACCATCTGTGTTTCAGGAAGACTGCAGGAATTACACACTCGTAATTGAACTCACTGAAAACAGAAGGCAGAGGTTACTCTATCTAGAAGCCATGATACTGTGCCTCTCACTGCAGCGCTCAACCTTCAATTTGGCTTTAAGAAAGTTATGGGAAGGTTGCTTACTTACCAAAGCTGGTAATTTTAGCAGCTACACTGCTCCGTTTTACAGTAGTAAACAGGTTCTGCAGAAGAAACCCTACACAAGTCATCAGGATTGGATTTCTTTCACCACCTGTTTTTCAGCTGTGAGCCTAAGAAATGCCAAGGTGTATGCAATTTATGTTTAGTTTTGCTCTATTGATAATTCAATTTTTTCTCTCTCTGCCACTGCAGGAAGGATAATCTCCTTTAGAAAATGTAAAAATTAGCATGTAAGACTCAATAGGAATAATTTTGCACAAACACAAAGGAAAAATACAAATTTTCTGGTGTTTATTCCATACAAAAGACATCAACTGTGAAGAATGCTGGTGTGAGTCTTTGTGTGGGCTTTACAAAGAAATTTTTGAATAGTCTGTTATCCTGCTATTTCTTTTTACATGCATATCTTTTTAAAATATCTTTCCTTTTTGAAAGCTTTCATCATGCTCTATTGGTGAAGCTATTTTTCTTCTGAAGTAAAGTATATTTCTTGTAGAACAAAGTGGACTGCAACAGAATTACAGTTATTAAAGGAGTCCATAAATCCAGTCTTATTACTTCTGAGTGACTGGTACTTCATCCCCACGTACTTTAGCACGTAGAACAGCTGTAGAAGACGTAATGGACCTTTGCTTGCACACGAAGCATTGGCTCAAATATACTCTGATACGTATCAAGATCTCCAGTGTTTTCAATAACACAGAAGCTTCCATTATACTTAGTAATGAAAGGCTTAAATGTCTTATAATTTTTTTATATCTTGCAATTCCAACCAGGTTTACATACTTGATAAAAAGTACCATATTCTTAAGCTACTATTGACTGATTCCAATAATATGCAGAGTACATGTTTTTGCATTACTCCTTCAGCATACTTAAGGATGATACAAGCAATCGCTGCAGTCTGTATGAATCCAGAGTCTTGCATACATCCATCTAGCATACCACCATCATTCATGATGCTTTTTGTGAAATGGCAGTCATGTTCACAATATTTGTATTTTTTAAATGTTATTTTTTTCTGAAGATCCCAGGCTTCTCTGACATAAGGCACTTTATTCTCTCACTGGAGTGAAAAAACACTTTTTGTTGCTGAAGTTAGGCCATACCTTTTTGTAAAACTTATTAAAGGGAACGTTGTTATTCTGTTCAGTTTATGTGTTCTTCTCCATTTAAAACAGGGTGCAAAGTAGTAAAGTCTTTTATTTATGTTTTCTCTCTCTTTTCTTTTACTGTTTTAACTCTTCTGAGATTTCTTGTTTTGGAAAGTTACAGAACCCTGTTCAGAACTCCTTCAGTCTTCAAAACAAAAATAGAACAGACTCACAGAATCATAGAAACTTTTATGATGGAAAAGGCCTTTTAAGATCACAGAGTCCAACCCCTAACCTAACTGTCACAAGCCCACTGCTAAACCATGTCACTAAGCTCCATATCTACATGACTTGTAAACACACCAGGGATGGCAATTCAATCACCTGGTCGGTTTGTTCCAATGACTGATGATCCTTTCAATGAAGAAAATTTTCCCAACATCTAACCTGAACTTCTGGCCCAACTTGAGGCTATTTCACAGAATCATAGAATTGAGGCTGTCCCATCACTGGTCACTCATTAGAAGAAACCAAGACTCATCTCTCTACAACCTCCTTCCAGGTAATTGTAGACAGTGATAAGGTCTCCTCTTAGCATCCTTTTAAAGTTCAAGATAAATGAAAATTTTGGTGTAAGGAATTAAGTTCTTTTCTTTCTGAAAGTTACAAACAAAACATACCACAAACAAAAAAATGTGTGAATGACTTTATTTTGCTTTCGTGCATATGAATGTGTCACAGAAAATAACTTCAGGTTTTTGTGGTGTTGGGTTTTTTTACCTTTTGAAGGCTCCCTTTCAGGTAATCACAAGAATTTATTAGATGGAGTTTGTTGGGATCAGAAGAGGTCCGACTCATCTATTTGCTTTTCACACTAACATTACATCCTAACATTGCTCATCTGCAGACTCATAAATAGATACTACACATAACAAGAGCAGGTGGCTAATTAAAAAAATACCATAGAAGGTGCTAATGAGCTATGCAAATCAATGCAATGTTAGGAATCTGGTTTTTTGGGTTTTGGAGTTTTTCTCCTTCATAACAAATTAATGCATCATTTTTATTGGTATTTTTAATATATATTAAGCAGGATCTTTCACTAAAATTGCAATCAAGCTTATGACCCCTTAAAAAGTGATTTTCAGAAATTACCTCTGCTCTAAGTGTTCCAGTGTAAGTGCAAGCTCACATGGCCTAACCACAAATTCTCCTCCTTTTTTTGGTGAGCAATTTTATGAATTATGTCCTATATTTGCCCAAATCTCTCTAACTGCAATGTAATAATACACTGGACAGCACCGGACACGTAGAGCTGTTTTATACTACTGGCACAAGTCTATTACAAAACAGTATGTCCAGCCAACTTTCCTTTTTATCTGTAGACTCTTAGGTACACATATATTTTGGTCATGAATAATTTCAGAAGACTCTAAAATCCCTTTCAGAACAATGATCGCTTTCACACCCCTTTTATTATGATGGGAATTTTGGGGAATATAAGATTCTCAATTCTATTTCACTGTTTGGCTTATGAAAGATCATTCCTTCCTCCCTTCCTCTCTTCCCTTCTCCCTNCTTCTTTTTCCCCCAACTTCTCCTGCATCTCCCCAAGCTCAGAATTTTCTGAAATAACTAAACTAAAATAGCATGAATTTTCTCTCACACACCCCTTCCACACACTCCCCCTTCTTGTTGCTGTAAATTTAATACAAGAAAATATCTAAGAGAATAATGCCCTCAAAGAGCAGTTACACCTTTTAAATTGTAATACCTTTACATGATCATCAGTATGTTTAAAATAACTTTTCCTGACTTGTTACCGGTTCTGGGTCCTTTTTTGAAAAAGATTATCTTAACTAAGTAATGTTATTTGCTCTACATTGAGGTGGCAGATGAGATAGACTCCTCTTTCGGAGTAAAAGAGAAGAGGTTTATTGCTCTGCGCATGCCCTTTTACACCATTTCACACCTACGAGGTTAGTTAGCAAGCAAGCAGCATTTACGTATTTTAAAACCTTTTCCCACCTCCCTATGTCCAGGTGTCAGTGGTTCCCATGTCCTATTTTTCACTTGTTGCCTTCTTTTCATCTTCTTCCTTATCTTGTCTCCATGACACCACATTCCTCAGCTGAGATGTATAACCCTGCAGTTTCTCTTTCCCATAGCTTACCACCCAAAAGCTGTAACATAGAATCATAGAAACAATGAATCATAGAATCATTAAGTATTGGAAGGGACCTCAAAAGATCATTTAGTCCAATCTCTCTGCCACAGCAGGATCATGCTTTCATTGTCCAACACTCTAACAGAACATCCTGCCCTATCCTCCAGTTCATTGAACCAGATCCTTATATTGGTGTGCTCATTTAAAACACAAAAATTCCTTGGCTAAATGAACTGTTAGCATAAGTTATGGTTACTCTTTTTTTAGTGACTAGAGCTGAGGACTGTTGCATGGATTCTGTGTCCTCTATCTCTGCTTCCAATCCAAATCTCCAGCTGGCTCCACATACTTCTGGACTCTCAGCTCTACTTCCTCATTTTCAACTGATTTTTAAGATTTATGCATAGAAGTTGCAGGAAAAGTAGAGCAATACAATTCAGCGTGAAATTTTTTGGAAGGAAAATGTAGTACTTGTGTGTGAAAACTCTAAGTCAGTTTTATGAATTCACACTTGTACTTTCATGGTCACTCTAATACACTCACGTACCTGCAAGCATCAAGATGTATGCACAAGTGTTCCCACTCATATGTACTGTATTCGTATGCCTCTTTGAATATTTCTTCTAAAAGCATCTACAGCATCACATAATTAAGTATTTGGGAAAAAAAAAATTAACTGCAGTACTTGGCATAATTCTCTGTTGCATAGTCTATGTCTTCAACATAGTTTAAAAATATTAATCTCTGTGTCAATGTATAAATGTGCTATAAGTCAAAGTAACTCTCACTTCAGTATGAAAGAAGAATGCTAGGTGGTAGCAAGCTTTCTCTTGTTGATAGAAATAATCAGCAATGTTGAGTATGTGATCACATGAACTGACATAGCAGTACTAAATATGGAAAAGAATTTGTCTGCTAAAAGAACTTAGAGTACCATGGTAACTATTATTTCCAGAATCCACAAGTTACAGTTGGAGTTAATAAGAAATCTATCACTACCGACCTGTTGGAGAGTAGTGTAGGAGAAAGGGACTTGGGGGTCCTGGTGGACAGCAGGATGACTATGAGCCAGCAATGTGCTCTTGGCCAAGAGGGCCAACAACATCCTGGGGTGGATGACAAGGAGGGTGGAGATCAAGGGAGGTTCTTCTTCCCCTCTACTCAGGAACACATCCAGGCGGGTCTTGAATATCTCCAGTGAGGGAGACTCCACAACCACCCTGGGCAACCTGTTCCAGTGCTCCGTCACCCTCACCATGAAGAAGTTCCTTCNATTTTTCTCTGCCCAGCTCTCCAGCCTGTCCAGATCTGAATGGCAGCACAGTCTGCAGGGGTGTCGGCGACACCACCCAGCTTTGTGTCGTCAGCAAACTTGCTGACAGTGCATGCCAATCCCTCATCTAAGTCATCAATGAATAGATTGAACAGGACCGGTCCCAGCACCGACTCCTGGGGCACTCCACTAGATACAGGCCTCCAACCAGACTCTGTCCCATTGACCACTACTCTCTGACTTCTACCCTGTAGCCAGTTTACAATCCACCTCACTACCCGAAAATCCAGGCCACACTGCCTCAGTTTGTCTGCAAGGATGCTGTGAGAGACGGTGTCAAATGCCTTTCTGAAGTCAAGATAGACGACATCCACTGCTCTGCCATCATCCATCCACCTGGTTATGCCCTCATAAAAGACTATCAGGTTGGTCAAGCGTGACTTGCCTTTTGTAAAGCCATGCTGACTGTCCCTAATGACCCTCCTGCAAGTGATAAAGTGAGATGTGAATAAATGCATTACAACATAGGTTACAAACATCTGGGCATGAACCCCACACAACCTGGAAAGCAACTTGAAAGTGAGGAAGAAAAGATTCCAGGGGAAGAGGAAAAGAAATCAGAAATCTTCAGGAAGA
The DNA here is from genome assembly GCA_013400115.1 of Rhinopomastus cyanomelas. NCBI lineage: Eukaryota > Metazoa > Chordata > Aves > Bucerotiformes > Rhinopomastidae > Rhinopomastus > Rhinopomastus cyanomelas. Next base: position 46,171 of record VXBP01002328.1, on the reverse strand, counting down.
GATTAAGAATTAGATTAACAGATCACAAAATTCGTCATATATTAATTTGACAGCTAATTTTGAATAGACCATTCAAATATTTGTCTTATTCATGGCTTCTTTTCTGCAAGGGCTGGTGCATGGTAGCCAGATGAAGCAGTCCTAGCATCACTACTAACCCAGCTTGGATTTAAGTATTGTAGAAGGACTGGAAGAATTAAGGTAAATCTATAGTGATAAAGATTATGTGGTTTTCATATAGAAAAGGGAATAAGTAACGGATAAGGACTGGTTTTATTTGTCTGATAAGCACAGGCATCATTCAAGATGGGATCTCTCTGTCTGTGTTGGGAGCTTTTCTAAGGAAAAGGGCTCTCACAAGCGACTACCTCTGACAACTAAAGTAAAGTGAGGAAAAAAAAAATCTTCTAGGTTTTCCAAGCTTTCCAGAATGTTTGTATCTGGTAAATTAGTTGAAAAATATCATCCCTCTTCCCCTGGAATCTTTTCTTCCTCACTTTCAAGTTGTTTTCCAGGTTGTGTGGGGTTCATCCCCAGATGTTTGTAACCCATGTTGTAATGCATTTATTCACATCTTGTTTTATCACTTGCTCTGTGGAATTCTGTGTTTGTCTCAGTCAATTGGCAGTTGTGTATATTTAACAAAAGCATAAATATTGTGAGAATGACATGATGCTTCTTAAGCACTTGATATTTTGACAACATGGGTTCCCAGAGCATCATGGCTTCCAAGCCTTTACATACCTTGAATTGCAAGGCAGGTACCTTCTCTGTAGAGTAACTACAAAACACTCTTTGCTTCTTGAGTTACAGGCAAATTGTGTCATCATATGTTCTCTTCATGCTGTTTTACTAAGTGCTAAATGTGTCTTGAAATGAATATTCAATATAGTATTTCTGTAAAAAACAAACTAAATTTCAAGTCAAGCAATTCTTCATTTGGTTCTGAATTTGCTGCCTGTTTTTTGCATAAGAATCATAGCCTTAGCAAAAATACTGTTCAGGATATGTTCATGCTGTCCTTTCTTGAAGGTATTACAAGTGTTTATGACAATTTTGTAGTGGAGATTGTGGCCTTTTCATGTGAACAGATGGGAGAAAGAAACACTGAGTGTAATTAAAACTTAGATGTTGAAGTTCGATCTTGCAGTCTGAGATCAAAATTACTTTCTTCTGTAGTGGGAGTTCAGCTTGAATAAACACTACACTAAGGGCTTCTAAGAAACCATAAAAATCACACCTTTGTTTGTCCTGTCATACTTTAATGAAGTGTTCAGGCATGATTTAGAAAGAGTTGTTATTAACGGGCAGACATTTCTATACTGCTTCTTCCAGTAGTGAACCGGAATGCGAACTGTTTACAGTGAGCGTCCCCTTGACAAAGCACTCCAAGACCAGATGCTATTTCCAGGTCCCTTCCAGTCCCTAATGCTCTGTGATTCAGTGAAGAATGATTAGGTGGCTAGGGCATTAGACAAGATTCAGACAGCATGAGTTAGTACAACTTTCTTCAGTTTTAATGTTGGCATGACACACTGGTCACTTTTCACACTGTTTTTCAGACTGCTTTTCCAACAATGCTTTTCACTTTAGTCCACCACACTAAAACCATGACTCATTTAACTGTATGGATATAAAACTCATTTTCTAATGAACTGGCATAACAAACTCTCTCTCCACATCTTTTACATTGCATTGTTTTAATCCACTCTTAAATTTGTTTTGAAACAAGAAGCCTATTCCTTTGGCCTTCTCAAGCAATTGCTAGGGGACATCCCGTGGGACAGGGTACTGGCGGGTTAGGTTGCTCAGGACAGCTGGCAAACATTCAAAGACTGCTTTTTTNTGGCAAACATTCAAAGACTGCTTTCTTGAAGCACAAGAAATGAGTATCCCAACAAGGAATAAGTCAAGGAAGGGAGCCAAAAGACCCATGTGGTTAACCAGGGAACTACTAGGCAAACTGAAGAGGAAGAAGAAAGCTATAGATCATGGAAGGAGGGGGTGGCCACTTGGGGTGATTATAAGGCTCTGGTGAGGGAATGTATGGATGCAACTAGAAAAGCCAAGGCCTCCTTGGAATTAAACCTTGCAAGAGAGGTCAAAGGCAACAAAAAAAGCTTCTTCAAATATATGGCAAGTAAAAGTAAAAATAGAGGCAGCGTAGGCCCCCTGCAGAATGAGGTGGGAGACAGAGGATGCAGAGAAAGCAGAGATACTTAACGCTTTCTTTGCCTCTGTCTATACTGCTAAGGGTTGTGTTGACATTAGACCCCAGACTACAGAGGAGGTTGAGGCA